>JAHWFO010072963.1:0-15088 GCA_023313115.1 Rhysida immarginata
TCACAAGCTATATGTTGGCATAGTTCTAAAGACCACGTGACTACCACCCCCGCAAATCCAACCCCAATAGAACACCTGGTTGTGATATATCGCAAATCCAACCCCAATAGAACAATAGCTTGTGATATATCATACGTTCGAAAATGATGAGAAAGGAAAGAAAATGCGAGCTTTTTTACATTTTCTACATATTACGTTCGAGAAAATTAATTTTTGATTAAAAAACTTGGGGAGAGGTAAAAAAATGCAGATAAAGGGTAAAAATAGATGACTTCAGGATCGGCTACTTGCCTTACCCTACTCGGGGGGAGGGGGAGGGGGGATTAATTTTTTTAATAATGTATAAATGTATTTCTCCTTCACTGCTAAAGCTCCTCCTTGGAATGTTTACAAGATTTTATTATAATTGTAAAGCACACCAATATTGTATTGCATTATAGGGAAAGTGTTGATCTCTATATTTAGATGTTCTTAACGGTACTTGTACCAGGCCATATCTAGTCCTTCGGCAATTATTTCCCTCGCAAAGCCATTGTCTAACATAAGCCACCGGGTGATTATCCATTCGCAAGGCATTGGCTAGTTCACTCACTATGGCATCTTCCGAATACTATCTAGTGTAGGTATTTTATACTTTATACAGATATTGGTTATTGAATCATACTTGGTTAACTTGAAGGCTGCGCGTATCACTTTATTATACGCTACCTTAATACGCTGGAAGTTAACTTTATTTGAGCTACTCCAAAACACTACACTATAGTCTAATATTGGACGTATTACGAACGGATAAAACCAGTTATCTCATGATTTGAAAGAAAAGGACGAATTCTTATTAAGTAGGGCTTACGACATAGGTTAGTAATTATAGTATCAGTCATGATGTTGAAAGTCATCTTTGAATCAAAAATAATCCCCAATATTTTAATTGTTTATTTAGTTACACAACTCTTTGAGGCAATGAGCACATTTGTTTTCGATTTATTCAGAGTATGTCCTCTTTTACTATACCACGCATGCAAGTAATTAATGTCCTGGTCTAAGTCCAGCATCGTTCTATCCTCGTCTTGACTTTGATAAGAAGTAAATAAAAAATTATCGTCCACGTAACTTAATATCTGAAGATTAAAATCATGATTGAAGACTGATGCTGTAGCGACTGCATATAATAATGGTCCCGACCAGAGCCTTGAACTATACAACGAATATGTGTATTTGCGTCATGGCGATCTATCTGATCGAGCATACAACGTTCCCAAATCGATCGAGAGGCTTGCGATCGCCATGTGCACTTGTTGACTAAAAGCGTGTTTTTCGCTCATTGGTTATGCAAAAATATAAGAAAGACTAGCCAATGAATGAACAGTTAAGCAAAGATAGAGACTGCCTCGAGACTTCTGAGCTGTATAATTCCAGCCGAGTCACGCCGAAAACCTATGGAGAAACCGTGGGACGACAAAGGACGAAATTCACGAAGGTGGCAAAGTCAGCCAATGCAACGAGCTTCCCGAACAAATCGAAGCCCAAGCGTATCATTAAATGGAGAGCGGTCTTCACAATCAAATGGCATCTATAGAGTAGGTTTAAATAGAAGTGTTCGGCCGAGGACTGAAATTAAGCCAATATTTAAAGAGAGGCGTCATAATCTTCCAGCATTGCAAACATTTGTTCCGATTCACTCTACAGCCGGACAAGTATCTCCAGTAAGACATTTTAAGACGTTATAAGTGCCTAGGGGTATCCGGACAATTATCCCCTGGACAACTGGCCCCCTAGAACAATTACCCCTCCCCCATCAATTTAATTAGCATTTGCAATAGCAATTCGGTGATGAAAAGTTGAGGAAAATATAGGCGAAGTTTTATTTTGAACACAAATCACGTGACTGATTGATCAAATCAATTCCGTACTACTTTCACAATAACTAGAAATTTATTTAGGCAAGGCAAAAGATAGTACATAATTTTGTAAAGATCCAACCAAAAAGAAAGTATAAACAATAAAATTAAAAATATAAATGTCAAATAAATCAAGTCAAACATTATCAACATAAAAATTGTCAACTTCTAGCCGCACGTGCGGTAAAAATTTTTAAAGATTTATTATTTTCCCCAACGCCTGTTAAAAACCATGTAAAACCGTGGAACTTATTAATAACTATAACATCACTCAATTATAGGGATCAAATCCCCGACTAGAATGTTGATACTTTCCACTTTGAATTAACCGGGAAAAGTAATGGAATTTCATTTTAGAGTTCATAATGAATATTGTAAAATTTCTGAAATAAAAGACTTATTGAAAAAAATAACCTTTAACTTTGAGATCTATTTGCTTAATAAAATTCACGGATGTAGAAGAAAAGAAGGACGAAGCAAAAACTCTGAAACATTTGGTAAGACCCTGAAAACAGTTGATGTTTTGGATAGAGACTATCCTTTGTAAAAGCTAGATAATAAGAAGAAAGGATAGTCTCTATCCGTAACGTCAGCTGTTTTTAGGATCTTACCACTCTGTGTCTAATTCTTAATAATATTGGTTAGATTAGATTAGGTTAAGCTAGGTTTTCTATTTATTGGGTAATGAAAAAGATCAAAAATACAAATAAATTTATAATCAGTTCTCAGTCATATAAACTGTACTGGAATGTGTCCTATTTTCTTTCATATGAAACATCATAGCAAAACAAGATTTATGTTTGGAAAAAATAATAAAAAATTTACTTTTTACGTACCACCGTATTCGCATATATACTTGTTTCTATGGTCACAACTCCTCCAAAAGATTCTTTCTTCTCTGGTAGGATTCCACATCAAGCACTCAAGGCCATAGTAATCTCTCCTGCGACTGCTGTTGGTGTGAATCCAGTAGTTGTTATAATAGTCATCACGGTAGTAGACAGGGTCGCTTTCAAAAATTACAGAACGAAAATAGATTATTAGTGATCACTGATTGGTATTGAAAGTCGAATGAAAAAAAATTAAATAAAAGTCAAATGAAAGTCTATAAAAGTAACATTACTCTGTCCATATCATATAAAGAAATCCATTATACCTTGTATTTATGGCGATCGCCAATTTTTTCGCAAGGTCGTCGAATTGTATTCGTGCTAAACGACCGCCGCTTTCGGAACAGCTGTTATTAGCTTCTTCGTAAGTGTCCCACACACCTTCGTGATTTTTGTAACAAATTCCATTATGTATCAGTAAACATTCTGTGAAATATTTTAAAAAAAAACTTCGTTCATTGCTTATTTAAATTTAAGAAAAATGTCATTCTGTAAAGGTAAACTTAAATTTAATTCACTCTTGAATATTATTTTTAGCTGTTTTCTTTATATACAATCCAAATTTTTTTTGATTTGCGGATAGTTCGCCCTCTACAGTTCCCTTCTCGTATTTCAATGTCAAGGGAATTTCCCCACATATTTTGCCCCCACGCTTTGCCCCAGTACGTTTAAGCCTCCTCAACTTTTTAGCCCCTAAAAATTTCACTCTCGTTAATTAGTGCTATCAATAAAATAGTTTTTTGGAAGTACAGAATCCTTCGGGTTTGCTCTAACAGAAAATTTCGCTCTCACAACATTATACAGGGTGAGTCAAAAGTGGCAGTACACCCTGTTTTTTCAAAAACCTTGCAGGAATGGGAAATCTGAATATTCCAATAAGGTATGGGTGAGATGGACTTCTTTTACGGTATGTACCGAACATACCGCCATCTTGAAATCGGCCATCTTGAATCTAAGTCAAATTTTTTTAAATGGAATAGGGGTCGTGTGATATATCAAATAACATGAGCATTTTCTGACAATTTCATTCCTGTAAACAGATTTGAAGTAGCAGTTATGGTTCAAAAGCTACAGCACATTTTGTTTCATTTTGTAGCAGGTAACTGAAGATGGCCTTGACCACGGAGGAGAGAATTGAGGTCATTTTGATGTCTGGAGAACGAAGTTTCCATGTTATAGCTGCAGATTTTAACAACCGGCACCCAGAAAGATCTCCAATTTCACACAACATTGTCAGGTGCTTAATTAAGAAATTCCGAGAAACTGGGACTGTGGTTGACAAGGCACGGAGTGGTCGTCCAATAAGTGCTATTGACGAGACAACCTCAACAATGGTTTTGGCGTCCTTTGTCAAGAGCCCACAACACAGCACATGACGTTTGTCAGCAGAATGTGTCGTCAGTGGTTAGATGTTCAATTTCCTGGTCACTGGATTGGCCAACATGGTGCTGTGGAATGGCCACCCAGATCACCTGATTTCACACCACTTGACTTTTATCTGTGGGGTCATTTAAAGCAACTCGTATATGCAGAGAAAATCAGAAACAGATACCATCTCCAGCAACGCATTGAAGAAGCATGTGCCAGCATTTCTGCGGAAATCCTTCTGCGAGTGCATGACGATTGGATTCAGCGCCTTCAAATGTGCCTTGACCAAGAGGGACACCTTGTTGAACTCATTAAATGACTGTCCTTTATGGAGAACACTCCAGCCTGTAATTCCAAACAAAATGTGTTGTAACTTTTGAACCATAACTGCTACTTCAAATCTGTTTGATATATTTCATTGAAAAAAATTGACTTAGATTCAAAATGGCCGATTTCAAGATGGCGGCCATGTTCGGTACATACTATAAAAGATAGACCACCTCACCCATACCTTACTGGAATATTCAGATTTCCCAATTCCTGGAAGGTTTTTGAAAAAATAGGGTGTACTGCGACTTTTGACTCACCCTGTACTTATACGACATAGTTAATTTTAAAAAAAATAGCAGTACCGCTCGTATAACACGATGCGCTTGCATAGAAAATAACTTTTTTATGGTTTTCCAGGGAGATTTCCTCTATTGAATTTAGAGAAATGAGGGGATTCTATCTTCATACCTTCTGCTAGGAAAAACTGAAATTGTTTAGAAAAAATTTGAACTTCAGGTTTTTAGAAATTGTGAATTCTAAAAATCGGTCTTCGTAGTGTTTTAAGGTACGTAATACCTGTATTCAGTGTTTTCTACCTGCCTGCCCTCACTAATGGAGCAGAAACATTTACACTAAAAGCAAGGCCATCCACAAACTACTCAAAGAAGCATGGAACGATGTATCATAGGTATCACAAAGGGAGACAAAAAACTGACCGCTTGGATTCGAGAATAAATGAAAGTGGTCGACATCATAAAGCGGATAGACATCTCAAATGTCAATGGATCGGATTCATTTCCAAATGACAAGCAACTGATAGCCTATAGCCATCCTCGACTGGTATCCACTGTTAAAAGTCCAGACGACGCCACATATTGGATGGAGCGACGACAACAGGAAACTCGTTGAATATGATGATGATGAAGACATATCTAATTAGGCCCTACAATGAATTTATCTTTAGTTCTTTTGGTGTTTAGAGCTTTTATAAACGGGATTAAACCTCAAGTTATGTCTTTAGAAAGAAACCTGTTTATTCGTTTAAAGTTAAAACTACCAAAGCTTGGATTATTCAGGTTCTAAGAGTTGCCATCAAAAGAGAAAAGAGAGCAAGAGATAGACATTATCAATTGACTTACAAGGGAATCCCTCGAACATGTATATCACAGATTTCCACCAAATTGAAATATGTTACTCATCTGAAGCTACTATACAAGGTCTTTATAATTAAAGTTCTATTTTGACATGGTCATAAAAAAACTACTGGACCAAAAGCTATAATACTTGGTAATATTATACAAGAGGGCATGGGAAGTTCATACCCTCCAAAAAAAAATTAGTTCAAAAGGTCACCACCAGCATGGAATGGCGCTCTATGCAATATTCGTATACGAAATTAGACACGAAGACACAGGTTAACAAGTCTTTAATCGTTACTAAAATTAGTTACATGTTGAATGTGGCCTCCACCATTTACTGAAAGCAGGTTACACCTGTGTCTTCGTGTCTAATTTCGTATACGAATATTGCATAGAGAGCGCTATTCCATCCTGGTGGTGACCTTTTGAACTAATTTTTTTTTTTTTTGGTGGGTATGAACTTCCCATGCCCTCTTGTATAATATTACCAAGTATTATAGCTTTTGGTCCAGTAGTTTTTTTTTATGACCATGTCAAAATGGAACTTTAATTATAAAGACCCTGTAGATGCTTGCAAAATAAGAAAGTGCGAAATTTTGTCTCTTTCAAAATAAACCGCGAAAACGAAAAAATTTGAGCACACACAGCCATACAAGGACTCCATCGTTAAAGCGGGCTGTGTGTATTAATGCGCTTAACGGAACTTCATTTTTCCACTACTCAGCAATAAGCACGAATCCACTTCACATGAAATCAATAGAAATAGAGAGCAGCAGACGACAATTGAATGGCTTCTCAAGTTGCTAAACAATTTTAATTTTTAAAAATACATTATTACAATTAGCTAATTTCTTTTCAGTAAAAAATGTGTATAATAGATAATAACTATCTCCTTAATTTATTATTTAATTTTATTAAGTAATTCGGTAATCAAATACGGGGCTGGCTTCATGTGCAACGTCGAGTAATAGATTGCGTTGGTGGAGGGGTATGTATCGCGGTGCTTTTTAATTTTAAGTAAAAATAGTATTCATGGATGTTTACCTCATCTTATAAATTATTTCGAGACGAATAATTGTCGAGCAAAATTAAAGTTTTATGCTTAATAACACTGCTCTAACTGCAATTCTTTGGCGATCACCGCTAACGATTTTCCTTCCCGTCTTACCGCCATGTTTGTTGAACTCTGCATTTCCGGAGCACTCCGCTGCCAAGCAACGTTATCGCTTCCACGGTGTGCTTGCGCGCAAAAAAAAAGTGTACTAATAGGCTATGTGTGATTCTATTGTTAGTCACCTAGTTATGTAAGAAACAAAACTTACTGTTCGGCGGAGAGGGGACAGCACTGACTAACCTAACCAAGAACGTTAGCAGCGTCGTGGCAAACACAAAGTCTTTCCAGATGTTCATGACTTTGAACTCTTCCGAAACACAATTTCTAAAAAAAAAAACAAGTCATGTAATTTTTTCATTCCAAAAACAAGAAATAACGATCTTACTATCATTAAAATATCGTTTATGCCGTAATATTTCAAAAATTTAAAGTTTGGTGTGAAATTTTAAATTTTATAACTTCCCTAAGACATGGAAAGATAATTTTATGAAGATTTTCAAGAAAAGGAAAGTTAAACGAGTAAATGCAAACTGCATTGGTAATATTATTATCCAACAGGAGAAAAGTCGAAATTTAGTTACAACCCGCATCCAGGGAACCCCTCCCCCTTAGCAGCGAGCAAATTAACGCAAAAAAAATTACTTTAAGTTTAGTAAAAACATATCTTTAAATAAATTTATTGCTATTAAATTATTAAAAATTTTAGCAAATTTAAATGCTACCCCAATCAAACCTTTGTCTCATTTACAGGATGTATCTAAACCTCCGTCACAAACTTCTGGTGGTGATTTCCCACAGCGAGATGAAAACAAAATTTCATATAAACATGGTTTGGATAACGAACCGTTTATGAGATTTCCGCAGTTAAAATTAAAGTTTCAGTAGCTGGGTTTGTACTTTGTGGATGGTAGGTGACATGCGGAGAAGCTACAACAAATGTTCAAAATGACGACCACAACCGTTCAGTCCCGGTTGTTTAGGTACACCTGAAGTTATTAGCAAACGCACCTGTTAATAACCAATAAATGGGACGTTATTTCAAGAATTTGTTGTAGCTTCTCTGCATGTCACCTGCCATCCACAGAGTGGAAAAACTTCAATTATAATTACGGAAATCTCATAAACGGTTCGTTATCCGAACCATGTTTATATGAACTTTTGTTTTCATCTCGCTATGGGGAATTACACCAGAAGTTTGTGATAGGAGTTTAGATACATCCTGGATATAGAATTTGGTGAGATGTTTCTATGAATTGAATTCAGATGTGAAATAATCGATTTTTTCCGCAAAACAATGGAGAGTGGTATAAAGAAATATAAGAATCAGTTTCACTAAACACCACAGCAGTCCATTATTACTCTTAGTTTCCCTAACGAATTTACTAAGTTGTAAATGTTTTCATTGAATGTTCTTGAAAGTACAGGGCGTCTCAAATTAGAATTAACATTTCGTATCTCGCTACAGCAAAAACTATTCATCAGGAAGTCATGAAATTTTGGGAATGCCTTAATTACGTGTTGAGAATTTTTTCCAGGAAAAAAAAAAGTTGATTCCAAAAGCACCAATAGAGGGCGTACTATAGATTTAGAGGGAACTACACAAATTTTTTGTCATGGGTGTTTAGCATCTCCCAGAACGTGCTTTGCCAAAATGTTTTACCAAAATGGTGAATCTGCTACTGAAACTTTGCGAAAATTTCTTTTTTTGAAGCAGTTACGAAGAGAAACTCTGGAGAAACAGGCTCACTGGTTGAAGAGGACGAAAGCGTGTTGATCTCAGGTAGTGGACGACCTGGTCTACCGTGATCCCATTTCAACTCTGTCAGAGCTTAAAGACAGCCAGAGGCGGTACGAAGCGGTAAGCAAAGTAAGCGCATTATATGATGGGGTGCATCGTAGGTTAAAAGGGGTGCATATTTTAGAGACTTGCATAGGGCACCGAAGAAGCTAGATGCACCGTCTCTGAGGAGACCATAGCAAGCCATGTGCGTAACATTCCAATGCATAAGAAATAAAGAATATAAACTGGAGCTATTTCTCCAAACATCAGGTAAATGATATTATATAATATTTCAAAAAATAGAAAGAAAAATTTTACGACCTGGGTTCGAAACAGGCACCTCGAGTGCCATGCTCGACGGCTCTACCAGTTGGGTTATCGCAGACACTTGTACAGCCATGCTGTCACTAAAGGCCAGTTTACATGGACGATACGGCAATTGTGCATTGTTCGATTACCCGCAGTGCGAAGATGCGATGAAACGCTACGTCTGCAAGATGGAGGTTCAGGTTTACATGCACCGCATGCGTTCGTTCGAATTCTCTCGAAAAGTTGAAAAGTCCTCGAAGCATCAGGGAAGCATCAGCGATGATGTTTTTTCGTGCTGATGAAGTTTTTAGCCATCTAGAAAACATATATCACAAGACGGTCCTTGTGTATTGATATAAAGTTCTTTGATCTGATTGAACTGACAATCTCTACTGAAATTCATATCTCGTATATAGCACTGTCGGTGTTTCCACTGCACCGAAACGGGAGGGTGTGCTATTTCTGCAAAGAGAACAGCAAATAAAGTGGAGTCCTCGATGTCTGTGTTTAATACATGATTTTCATGGCTCCTTGCAGAAATCAAGATTTTATTACTCTGTTTCTTATAAAATAAACCATTAAGGAATGACATAACCAAGTACCGAAAGGTTAAACTAAACCATTCACGGAACTATATTTTTAAATCGCCCTATGTTAACATTGTAAGTTTCTACTGGACCATAAAGATGCCATTAAACCACGTACCTTTGAACCAATTTCGACTATCATTAATTTTACGTTATATTCATTCATGACCATCATTCCAAGTTGTTTGATATATTACATGCCATATTTTAGCATTGAAATTCCAAGGAACCATAACGGTTCTACTAAACCAGGTTCCTTGAAACCGATTTCGACTATCATTAATTTTACGTTATATTCATTCATTACAACTCATTCCAAGTCCTTTGATATATTATATGCTATATTTTAGCATTGAAAGTTCCAATGAACCATAATGGTTCCACTAAATAACTTAGGCATTTTTATTTTTGTTCATATCTTAGTTAGCGTTCAAATTCGGACCCACATTCTATTAAAAGAAAATGTTCATTCTGGTCACCTCTGTCATTGCTTACAGTTATACACACTTTTTCAGAATCACTCTGTATATTCGTTTAGAAAAGGGGCCCGAATCGCAGTTACGCAGCGGTGAAAAGTTTGATCGACTCATGCGTCATGCGACGTGCGATTCGTCGCACAATCGTAGTATCGCATGCGTTTAAGCGTGCATGTAAACAGACTGATGCACCATGGGATACGCGATTCATCGCACAATCATCACACAATCGCAGAACCAAGTTGTCAAGCCCAATAAGAGGCGGGCACCTGGTTCACAGATCGGGAATTTCTCTTATCCAACCATCAGAAAATGATGCATATGTTAGGCTCAAAGAACGAGAACGCTCATTGAGCGAATAAAACCTCCACGACGCGTTGTGGGTTCTTTAAAACACCCACAACGCGTTATTTGTGTCATGACACTCATAAAAATAGTCACAACGCGTTGTGGCAAACTCAAAAAGACCACGACACATAATTCGCGTCGTGGTTCTCATAATATTTGGCCACTACGCGTTTTTTATCACTAGTAATAAAAAAAATTAACAAAAATTCACAAAAGTGGTCTGAAGGACTGCGATTTATTCAAGACAAATCCGTACGAAGCTATGCTTGGATCTCCACAAAAAATTGGACTTGTAGATTCGTCTATTACTAGTGATATATATTCTTCTATGGAAACTGAAGAGGAATTACAAGAACTAGTGCAATCTACCTCCACAAATGATGATCAACAAAACCAGATTATTACAGAAAATGATGACAATGATGAAAATGAAGTATTACAGAAAAAAAGATGACAATGAAATCATAAAACAATCGACAAACAAAAATATTTTAAGCAAAAAATTGCGTTATTTGAGAAAATGAGACTTCAGGAGCCCACATGTGTTCATATTGTAATGAATATGTTCACCTTATCTGTGGAGAAAGCAATGAGAATGAAGGATTTGGTGCAAAAGTTACTTGCAAGCTCTGTTTAAAAAAGAACAGCATCAATGCTGAAAGAAAATGTGCTAAATCAGGCCAAGAGCAACAGGCCCATAAAGTGATTCCATTATCCAACTCCAAACTTCCTGCAGTTGAAATTGGTTCCTGAAATTGATAGAGGACGTGCAGCTCCCAAAAATGTTTTAGCTATTGCTATAAACATCAATTCATCAGGTCTGTATCAATTAGGGAACAAGGAAGGTCTATTCGATCGACTTGATGCTCGAAATGAATTCACTATTTCAGAGAGCAACTTCATTAGAATTCAAGACGTACCCTCAGCATCAACATTAACACTTCGTTCAGCATCTATATTATCATATGGAAGTCAACAAGGATTTGTAATGTGTCATTGTAAAAAGTACTGTATTGATAAAAAATGCAAATGTCGCTCAAAGAACATACAGCTTTTTGCAATCGATAAAATGTAGTTTGCAATTGGTAAAATGTAGTTTGCAATTGAAAAAATAATCTTTTCAATTGAAAAAATGTAGTTTTCAAATGAAAAAATGTGGTTTTCAAAATAGAAAATGCAGTTTTCAAATTAGAAAATAGACAAAAAATTCATAAAATATAAGTCAAAGAAACCAAAGAATTTAATTATATATATTGTTATAGTACAGTAAATTACAAAATTTTATTATATAAATATTAGTATTATAAAATTAAAGATTATTATACAAATTACTGTAGATATAGTGTAAAACTATATAAAAACATTGGATATTATGCCGTATTCCAAGGAGTAAATATAGTAGCTGTATACAATAAGAAACATACAGTAAAAAACACAAATTCTATTCTCTTCTATTCATCGTCATCATCATTATCATTTTGAGGAATGTCTGGAAGATCATTTAAAATTTCAGTACGCTGAATGCAAGGTACTAAAAACTGCCGGCTATGAACGACCCAACCATTGCAGTCGCGGGAGGTTATTTGCGCTGCTGCAGTTGAAATGGCAGCGAGTAACGCTGGCCGGTCAGGCGCGTGTTCGCAGCGCACAAGCAATTTTAGTTTGCTGAACGCTTCCTCTACAGGGTTTAGCAACGGGCTATACGGCGGTAGATAAATTACTTGGCAGCTGTGATCATCAATTAGCTGCTTCACTTGGTTAGTTTTATGGAATGGAACATTATCCATAATTACATGTAAAAAATTTAATGCTTTACGTGTATGTAAATTGTGGAAATCTTTTTACAGTATGTATTTTAGCCTATATTCGAGTTACACACATTCGCTGAGCTCATCTTGCCCGTCGTCTGCTTAATTTCGTCGCAGTTTATGTAATACAAATAATTGCCACTAAAGGGTAAGGGATAGTGAGGCTAACTAAAGCTCCTAATCTAGAACTTTAGGGCTAACTGGGATGCTTTCTTTATTTTATTATGTAAATTATTTTGTTTCTTTGACTTATATTTTATTAATTTTTTTTCTATTTATTTTCTAATTTGAAAACTGCATTTTCTATTTTGAAAATCACATTTTTTCATTTGAAAACCACATTTTTTCATTTGAAAACTGCATTTTTTCATTTGAAAACTGCATTTTTTCATTTGAAAAGATTATTTTTTCAATTGAAAACTACATTTTATCGATTGCAAAAAGCTGTAAAATGTAACTCTAAATGCCATGGTAATAGTTCTTGTAAAAATAAATGACTGCAATATTTTTGATAATTATAAATAACGACTTTTAATAAACGTTTTTGATAAAATTTCCAGTTATTTTAAGTGAATTAGTTGTTTGAATATTTTGAGCATCACAACAGATTTTCGTAAATGATTAAAAATTGTTGAAAAATATTGTTATATTTGTTAATTGTTATATTTTTGTATGTGGTAAATAATTTTATAACCAATTTATATAACATAATAATTAAAGATAAAAAAAATGATAACGACAAAAAATGTTTTATTTTTTACCCATATTACAAACCACTCTGTTGTAATATTATCACCCTTATTTTCACCTGTATGGTCGCGTCACTGCAACAACTAACGTTTAGAACGCGTTATGGCTTTTCTTAATCATCACAACGCGTAGTGGCCAAATATTATGAGAGCCACGACGTGAATTTTGTGTCGTGGTCTTTTTGAGTTTTCCACAACGCGTTGTGGCTATTTTTATGAGTGCCATGACACAAATAACGCGTTGTGGATGTTTTAAAGAACTCACAACGCGTCGTGGGTGTTTTATTCGCTGAATGAGCGTTTTCGTTCTTTGAGCCTAACACATACACTGAAAATGCTATTTTACGCTTACAGATGGTGGCCATCATACTGAGCGTGTTTCGTAATCATTAGACAAATATGTTGTGTAGTTCATTGTTACCTTCTCTAAAAACCTATAGTACGATTTTTGGAATTAATTTTTTTATTTTTTGCTGTGGAAAAAATTCCCATCATGTAAATAAGGTATTCTCTAAAGTTAATGATTTTCTGATGAATAGTTTGTGCTGTATCGAGCTACGAAAGATTAAGTTTAATTTGAGACATCTTGAACCTACAGAGTTATTCAAAAAGGATAAGGCTGTTTATTTTTTATTGGACTAACATATAAAAAATTAAATTGATATGAAGTGATAGAAGAACTTCATAAATTTCATGCGGGGATGTGTGTGCATATGGCTGGGAGTGCGTGTGTGTGAGCTTCTTCTATCACTTCTTATCAATATATTTTTTGTAGGTCAGTTAAATATGAAATAATTCAGCTAATATAAAAATAAGAAAAAGAAAACTATTACACAGAATACTGAATTGTGGATATTGCACATCAAATAGAATATTACATTTTTTCACAAGAATTTTATAAAAAAAAAATATGCTAGACTCCATCACAAATTATATATGAGTTGCGCAAAATAATTATGTATTTTTATATAAAATTCTTAAGTGATATTTTCCCCCAGCTATAGATAACTTGTTGCGGAACACCATGTATATAATTTGTTTTTTAAAATTACTCTTTTTATATAATTAAGACGTGAGTATACAATGAATGTATTGTTCGTATTTAAGTTTTTTAAATTGTTTATCATGTTGTCAATTTCAATTAGATTATGAAGCGAATGAAAACAAAGCTATAATTTACTTATTTGCATTAATGAGTTTATAGAAATTTATGTTAATTGATTAACAGTAGACTCGATTTCTCTTTTTGTGAAGCTGATGTTAACACCCTTTTAATTTTTCAATTAATTCTCAATTGCTATGTAGCTTACCTGAATCATGTATATTACGTAATGAGAAAAGAGACGCCACTATCAAAGGTTTATGCAATGCACTTTGCTTCTCTTGCTTTCGGTTTCTTACTTCAGTGAACAGAATCGACTTTGGTTGTCGTAGAAACTATCGACCTATTTATGCCTGTTGACGTTTGTGTAATTTGAAGAGAACGAAAATGATCAAAATGATTTTTTGAGCTGTAAAATTTGAAAGTAAATTTATCATAAAGTGAGGTAAGAAATGAGGGCATCAACAGAAAAAATCCAGCACTATTTAAATAGTCACTAAATGGATTTATCACTGCAAGCAATACCAAAACTTTGACAGTGGAACCTCGGCTTTCGTTCCAAAGGCTGTTCGAAAAAAGAATTAACTTTTCCTATAGAAAATAATTTAAATTGCATTAATCCGTTCCAGATACTGAAACCATTGCTTATTTGAACCCTTAGGAGTTTTAGCTTAAAGCTACTTATAAGAATGCACGCTTGTTGCTGCCATCCGGCCGCCGTTTGCACGATATAAACCGAGGCCTTCGAGGCCGTTATTAATCTCGAAGGCCTCGTATAAACTGAATTCGCTACTTTCAGTGAATATAGAGGGTGCTGCTATTTTTGAAAAATGGCGGCGAAAGTAGGACACACCTCACCATCAACATGTTTGAATATTTATTATACTGTGTGATATTTTTCCATATGATGGTATATTTTTCAAGTGGTCGATGTGGCAACCACCTGCTAGGAATTGCACTTGATTTCAATTTTCGTTTTAATGCTTGCATTCCTAAAAAAATTTATTTCTTTCTTGGAAAGTTATTAATTGATTAAATATGAAAAAATAGGTTCAAGATGAAAATTGTTTCTAATAATAAACGATCTAATCTTTTGCTTATTAATGACCCACAAACAAAACAATATTACGAGGGGTGATTGATAAATAAGGTCTCCATGGCTGTAACTTTTTTATTTGTTAACCGATTTTCAAAATTCTTTTTGTATCTTATACTCACATTTGTCCTCTATGTAATGCACTATTCACTTT
>JAHWFO010072981.1:0-64340 GCA_023313115.1 Rhysida immarginata
ATTCCTCTCCGACGGGTTCACCCAACTAGTCACGCGTTGGCGCAATGCGTGGAAAGGGATGAGGACTATGTCGAAAAGTGAATAGTGCATTACATAGAAAACAAATGTGAGTATAAGATACAAAAAAAATTTTGAAAATCGGTTAACAAATAAAAAAGTACCTTATTTATCAATCGCCCCTCGTATAAGTTTCGGTTGTCTATCATCACTTTCTGCTATAAGTCTTACCCCAAAAATCTTATCGTGGACCTTATGATATCTTAAATAGTGGGTGCACTTAGTTGCTCAGCAGGCCGGTGGTGATGAGCTATTGCATAGTTATATTCCCTTTTCTCTCAAGTGTCTAATTCAATAAACATTAAATTACTTTTACTTGTTATTCCATATCGTAATAACGGCCTTCCAAGAATGAAGAAGTTTGCTACTTCCTGGAGAATGACAAAGAGGACGCAATGACAAAGAAAAGGGAGAAGATTAATCAATTTAATCTATTATGGCAGTTTTAGCAATCATGTATTAGCGAAAATGAAAAAAATATTTTCTTTGTTGATATGCGTTAATGTACGCTTTCTCCACGAAGAAAATGTTTCTGCTTGGAAACTATTAATTTGACTGCCATTTAAAAAAGTGATTACTTATTGATTATTTCTGGTTGAAATATTCTTTTACATTTACGAGGGGCGATTGATAAATAAGGTCTCCATGGCTGTAACTTTTTTATTTGTTAATCGATTTTCAAAATTCTTTTTGTATCATATACTCACATTTGTCCTCTATGTAATGCACTATTCACTTTTCGACATAGTCCTCATCCCTTTCCACGCATTGCGCCAACGCGTGACCACTCGGGTGAACCCGTTGAAGAGGAATTCCGGAGTTGTTGTCGACACCAGGATTGAATGGCAGCTTTGGACCCTCTTCTGGAGTACGATAACGTCCGCCCGCACACGAGTCACCACACTTGGGCACTTTGAACAATTCCTGTAATTTGGAGCCACGAGTTTAGTTGGCTGTATCGCGTAAATAAATCATTTCCAGATAAAGTGCTATAGAACATTTTCGTCTTCTTTTGACCTGAAGAATATGTCACTAAATTTATTGTACATAATTTTGAAACACCCTGTATTGTGGTTTCAACTTCCATGATGCTCTCCTTCATTTTGGATGTAAAAGAAAAGTAGTAGAAGTAATAAATCTATGTAGATGCTAGCCGAAATTTAAAGTCCTGAAAAATACGCTCCCTATCCAGATTATCAAAGGTAAAAGCAAAGTAAAATGACAAAAATAAAAGGGAAAAATTTTTCTAATGGCCCAGGTGGGGATCGAACCGACGTCCTTAGCGTTATTAGCACCACGCTCTAACCGACTGAGTTACCAGGCCAATTAACTGTCAACTTTTTCTATTTAAAGAATATAAACGGATGACAACTTCACTTTACTCCTTAATATTCTATATTTCCGTCTGTCCGCACTTTTTTAAAGATGCGAGACATATAAGATAAGTCGGAGGAAGACGCCACACTTAACGATTATCATTTTTTTGTAAAGAAAATGAGAAACCAAATCGATATTTGAAATACATCGAGATATTATTTTTTTCTATTAATATTTAACTGAAAAAACTATGAATGTATTTCAATAAATGTGAAACGTGCAAAAATGACCCTAAACTGAAATATGCGGGGAAGATGCCAAAAAGTATGAAGTTTACATTTTAAAGAAAAAGGAAGTGAATGCAACTAAACAAATACATTTAACAAAAATTAAGATGAAATGACAGTGAAGAAGAGGATGTTTCCCATTAACAGTTTTTACAATACAAGCTCTCCTTTCTGCAATTTTCATAGAGCTATATCTTGCACCTTACGCATTGGAACATGACACACTTTGGATCTTTCTTGTCATAAAAATTTCCACTGCGTAAAACAAAAAAGTTATCGTCTTCTTCCATTTCACTCTCATTCTCAACCACCATCACCTCAACAGATCATGATAATGATGATGACGATGATGAATGTTTTATTCTTTTTTATTTCTTTGTTGGTGGACATGTGAGCAATGGACCTATTTTCATTTAAAATCAGTAGGACCTTCCCTGGCACTTTTCTCAGCACGAAGTGTTTCTTCAGCCAGTGAAGGAAGACATCATTGTTAATGTAAGCTGGTGCTCGTTAGATAAATGCATGTTTAATAAATTTAATATATTAACGTTTATTTATACTTATTTATTATATAATTTACATTCATTTAGTTTTACTTATTCGGAAGTTCTTTACAAGCATAGGCGTACAGATACCATTCGGTTTAATTTTTGTTCTGCGGGACCTGTCATATTGCTTTAAGGTACCATGTACGACGCGTGTCCGGAAAGTAAGGTTACAACCCCTGTAAGCGGACAAGAAATATTTTAGTGCGTAAGTTGGCTATATTGGCTTTAGTTATTAGCCTTCCATTTCCCTTTAGCGGCCGTTCCTCTTTGCTACGTAGAGTCTAGTTTGAGGAACACGTGTATACAATGGCTGTGCCGATTGGGAATCCAGGCAAATTGGGTGCGTTCCGTCATACGTTTTTTCCAAGCACGAGGTAAGCGGGTATTCACAAAAAACTTGTTCCCGTTTATGGAAACATTACGAGTAGACAACATGTAACGAAGTGGTGTCGTTAATTCTCTGGAGGCACGACCGATGTTCATGACGAGTATAGGAGCGGTAGACCGTCAGTGGTCTCTGATGAATTTCTACACTTGTTTCTTAATCTGAAGAAACATCTTTCTGGACAAGGCTTCCGAGGTTGAAATGTTCTAGCAGCAGGCGCCAGAATTCTATGACCGTGTCGTGCAATACAGAAGCTAGTACCTAGACTTAACAAGTGTTTGGACAATGGCCGCAATTACGTCGAAAAATAACCCCTGTGTCACTAAATAAGTTGTAGTGGATATTTTGTCAAATATATATTTTTGAAAGAATACCAGCCGTTCTAACCTTACTTCCCGGGACACGCCTCGTATTCACAGAGAAACGTGTCACAAAATATCACAGTTGTATTAAAGGTAAACTCCACACCCAAAACAACTTTGTTTAAAATGAAAGATGAAAGTCTCAATAACAACGTAGCATGTATAAAATTTTTCGATTCGTACTCAAAATTGATAAAATATATAAAAAATTTTCATTTTTTCCCTCCCTCTGCGATAGACACTGGCACCATGGTTCGGCAACTATTATGTCACAAGTTTCGAATTCGGCGTATCGAATTCGTGACGTCACACATTGGACGCTATCGGTTAGTTGTCAGTTGGGCATCGCAATGGACTATGAATATGAAACAAGACCGTTAGTGACGACTGCAATTTTGATAACAGTGACAGTGATATATAAGGGCCGCTAGCAGAATTAAATGCTACTGCAACTTCTGCGATATACAGCCCTATGCATTAAACCGTGAAACGGGATCTTCTGCTTGCCGCGTCAGCGTGTGCCTTACACAGCAGATAGGCTTACCTCCTCATTCCTTCGGCGTTTAACGAGTGCTGTTGCCGTCGTTGTTCTTGAAGAACGCCAGGCCCATTTAGAGTTGGAAGAGCATCTAGTTTCACCTTATACGTGATCTAGTTTCAGCGAATTCCTTGTTTGAATTGATACTGAATTTAAAACGGTGGATGCGTAGACAAAGCAAGACGCTTCAAAATGAGCACACGATGCTGTTTGGAGTTGTGTACCAGTTTCCTCGCTGTCAAAAACTAATCCACTGTTTTTTAATCGATTCTGATTCTGGAAATCTATGAAACGTGAAATTTCTATCCGACTGTCTATTTACTCATCCAAACAGAGAACAAATTGAAGGCATTCCGACTACATAAAACAGGTTAGAAAAATCTTACGATATGTAGAATCGTTCTAAGTTACTAGAATCTCGGCGACGAAATTCCCCGAGGTTCTCGCGGCAGGAAATGACAGCTTGTTCCGCCGTGTTCTGTGGAGAAGGAATGGAAGATCCCACGCAAATGATAAATGCTCTTATTAGCCTGGATTAATATTATGATGCAAAAAATAAAGTGGATTTTTTCCGTGGAGTTTGCCTTTAAGTTTTCTATGATACATCGAGCGCTAGAGCGTTGCTATTTTTAACTCAAATACTCTTATGTCCAAATCTTTTATTTTGCAATATAGCATAAATTAAAATTGATATTCAGATGAAAGCTTCCGACACTAATCTTGCAACAGAATACTTCTATGCTTCCATTTAATTAATTATAAAAGAGATTTTACCTCACTTGCATCTTCCCCACTTGGCGTCGTCCCCGGACTTACCTTATATGAAATGAACGTGTCTTTCATCGCTGATAATGAATATCGCTCTCAACGAAGTTTTGCTCTCAACGATTCGAAATGTAGACAGTAAAGGTTTTGATTTGCACAAAGTGTTGTTGCTATTATTATTATGAGTTTAAAGCTATTGCCATTGCCTGGTAAAAGGTTGGAATAAAAAATTAAAACTTTTTCCCGAAACGAAAATGGCATGGCTGTAGACAGAATAAAATTTAAATTACTAAGCAATTTGAAATGAGTTTGCGCAATCCGTTGCTTGACGCGAAGATTCGGAGATAAAAATATCCTCGTAAAAAGATAAATATGGAAAATCATATTGAGAATCTATATAAAATATGGTGAAAAGCACGCAAACAGACTGAAATCTCTCGAGTACATTCATATGCAGGTTTCCGATCATACACAATAATTTTCTATTTTGTTAATATTGTGACTCCCTCCTACTGCTTGTAGGGGTGGGCGATCCTGGATCGATGGGATCGAGCCGAACCGATCTTTCGCTAGGGTCGCTGAGAAAGATCGGTTCGATAGTTGAATATCTTAAGATCGGTTCGATAGTTGAATTTCTGGCATGCTGTATTGCTATATGATTGGCTATAATTATAGTGCTATGTGCTCAGCCAAAAGCAAGCTCGACAGAATTCAATGCCAACAAACCAGTCAGATTAAAGAAGAGCAATGGCTGCTTATGCATGATGTTAAATAAGAATCTTTCTAAATAAATACATGTACATAAAAATAGTTTCTTTGATTTGTGATCAATGCAATATTTATTGGAAATCATAAATTAAATTACCTTCCTATAAGATAAACAAATTATTTGTATTCTGGTTACTGCTATTGTCCCAAAATGATAAAAGCCCGAGCTCAATCGATCTTATGGCCAAGATCGAAGATCGAGATCGATCCTGAAATATCCAGGATTGCCCACCCCTAACTGCTTGTTTTTGTTATTAATGATTGTGAATGGTGTCCTGTTGTAACAATTCATTAGCAATTCTTTCATTGTAACGAACAATTGTTATTTTTCTTTATTAATAGCACAGATTAATACAGATGGTCAACTTCCTATACTTACAAGGTTAAAACAATTTGGTTGATTAGCCAGTCAGCGTTCGGCATTGATACCCAGTGGCTGAGATAAGAACTAAAAAAATGACATCATATATTCCACTAATCACGCCGTTTATGAAATATATGACGTACATTTCTTTGAGCAATATATGACGTAGACTTAAGAGTTCAGTTTACTAGAATCGCTTTTTTTTTAATTAATTTTTAAAAATTAATTTATTTCCGATTTAAAAAAAAAATTTATAAATTCTGGAATTTTATAAAACAAATTATTTCCGATTGTGAACTAAGTAATGCTAACATAAGAAATGAAAACTTTAAACACAGTATAAAATTAAATTCGTTAATTTTATTTAAAAATGGAATTCATAACTTACAAATAAAAACTGAATATGATTTTACAACAATTTGTTAAGTTCTTTGTAGAGTTTTCTATCCAGCTTATGTTTATAGTTCTTCACAAATCTTCTCTTGGGTTGGTTTATGCTACGTTTTACTTGCTTGTCAGTTCCCAAACGTTTTTTTGTTTTGAAACCGTTTTGTTAGGTTATTTTTACTTAATACTTGTAGCGTTAGGGTAATTTTCAAATTCTTCTTCATGGTAGAATCACAGATTGTATAACTCTAACAATGGTAGCATTTTAAACAATAGCGAAAGTTCATCCAATCACAATTGGTATTGACATTTGTACTTCTTGTATGCCTCACTGGCGCGCTGCAGGACATTTAATCACGTGATTATTGCTGAGTTGACCATCTGTATTAATCTATAGAAATAATTTTATTATATGAGAAAATTTTGTAGTTTTCGGAGTAAAAAGTGTTTTACTTTTGCTTAAAGGAAGTACTTCGCCCTTAAGATTTTTCAAAGTTTATCTTGTATCTAAAGTTCACGACAAGAAGCCCCAAATGAGTTACATATATCCAGAGACTAAGTTTATTAAGAACTTCACCTAACACGGTGCATGCAGAACTGCCCGGATAAAGTTAATGTAACTCAACTTACAATATTCATTGTAACTAATTTAAAAGTTACGGAGTTTCGTTATTGATATCGGGCTACAGTTTCAAACTTCTCGCTATAGTTGTGAGATTGTAATATTGTTTCTTTCATTCATTTAATTGTGCAATTCCATTTCTAATAAGTGGAAACGTTAACCTTATTAATTTTTGATTTACAATTGAATTTTGCTAACTTAACATTTTCGTTAATTGAACACATTCAATTAGCGGTAACCTGGATGGATGGATGGATTTTCAGCCTGTATCTCCCCTTTTATCCAGGAGACTAGCTGTTTGGGATGAAAGCATGATAGTGAAATAGACAAACACAAGCATCCATGCCCTCGGCGGGATTCGAACCCGCGACTCGCTGGTTACGAGAGCGGCAAGACCTGCGCCTCAACGCTCTCGGCCAACGAGCCGGCATTTTAGCGGTAACCTACGTGTTAGTAGGTTCCAGTTTATTAGCATTCCTTAAATTGTTATTATTCATTTAAGTTATCTGAATAAATTATTTTTGCTAGTAATAAATAAAGTATATGTCCTCTGTGTCTCGGACAATCATATAATTTAAGCCTCCGCAATTTTTTGCGCACCCTGCATGTCACAATGCACTACGGTGCTTACTGTTCTTCCTATATTACGTTTGAGATTATCTGAATATGGCAAATGAAGGCATGCCCATTTGCACGTCGGTAGATAGGGTTCCTAATAAAATGCATCTAAAAAATGTAAGGTACAAGCCCTCACACGGGAATATTAATCCCTATATCGTTATTTTATTCCTTCCAAATAGGAGCACGTTGGCTATTGCGTTGCCGCATGGCCGTGGTGCCTCCCAAAAACACTTATAAGATGACGACGCTTACGGAAACATAGTCAAAAGTTGAATTGTGTAATATGATCAGATTTACGCGATTGAGAGGTACATTATCATTTGAAATTCATCGCCAGTTTGTTGAGGTAGGCTATCTGGTGCTAATGTTATCTCACGGAATACATTGAATTCGATAACAACAGGATAGTCGTGCATAATTGCCGCGATCGGCATCCAGTGATTTTCATCGAATTACTGAAGAGGCATCTAGGTGTCAGAGGATTCCCAATTGATGAGAAATTCGGCAAGGCATAATTTCATGTTTTCACGCTGTTTCATTTCATCTTCTCCAATGCTGGCTGTACCGTTGGAACAAGTGTTTGGAAAAACATGGAGAATAATATATTGAAAAATAATCTGTACAAAGGGTGAATAAATTTATGCAATAAGAAATATTGTTTCTTTATTTATTGAACCACTCTTGTATTTCATATACTGAATGCACTAAGTTAGAATACATGGATACGAGAAAAATCTTACACATGCATATAGATGTAAACAATCTTTTCCCGAATTAAACTGTATGAATGGCAATTCTGAAATGAAATTTTCCACTTTGGAGACTGTCAGACGGGTTTCATGTAACTTAAAACGCGATACCTTTTCCCTTTCCGCAAATAAAAATCTTTATAAAAAAGGGTGTTTGATCGCCAGAAGGCGGCGATTATTATATACATTCTTCCCCGCCCCCTCACACGTACACATATCCCACAAGTGCCTGAGTTGCACGCAAGCAGGTGCCACGTGCAAAGGCTGCATATAAAAAAACTAATTATTCGAAAAGGAGCCATTGCTCTTCCATTCCCAACTCAAAACAGTGTTTAAAGCAATAGTTTTATTAAGACACCAGTTGGGAATACGCTGAACTCTGAAAAGTCCCCCCCCCAAAAAAAAAAACAAACAAACAAAATAAACATATGTGCTCTCGCCTTCATTTAATTTTTTTTTGTACATTTAATCCTTAAATGTGTGGTTTTTTATTTAATTTCCCTTCATATTCCCGCGACTCCTAATGCGATTCTAATAGATTACCTTTCACAAGAACCGGTTCAACGATTCTTTTGAAAGACGCCTCTTAAACTAGTGGAAATTTTCTGTTCGTTGCCGTATTTTTAAGTTTCTGTTATTCAACCGTAGTGTCATCGATTGGGAAATTTTCCTTTTGCTTATTTGGTTTTCTTTTCATGTATTGAATTTTTCTGAATTATTGAATTATATTTTTTCTTTTTCAAATGCGCGCTTTGGTTATGTTGAAGGACTCTCTTCATCCTATAAGAAAATTAAAAATATTGTGCAATATATGAGCAAACCCACGCAAACATGCAGTTGCATTTTTAGCCATTATGAGACTAACTACTGTACATCAAATTAACAAAATGTTCTCGTTGCAGAAGACTATGTTTACTGGCTATCAGATGGAAGTGAATATAGTTAATTCTATACTTTTCTCCTGTTATATAATAGAAACTGAATAGTTTAAAAATTAATAAATATACCTTCATCAAGTATTTGTTTCTCATATCCTGTTGCTATGTTATTATATTTTCACTTCATTTAATTAAAATTTGTTTACTTCAGTTTAGAAATGGCTATGACAAACGAACGAATCTGCATCAACACTATTAACTTTACATGTAGCAAACGTATGCATTTCACTAACTTTTTTTAAGTAGAGAAAGTTGCTATAAATGGAAATGGTCGATTTTGCCTGTCTGTCCATAAACACTTTATGTTTGGAAGAACTTCGAATTTTTCGGCTGTTTTCACTACCAACATCTAGAGAGACTACCTCTAGTTCGAAACTCAGCCAATTACTGTGTGCGGATGGGGATGGGGGGTTGTGTGACCCAAAAACTTATAAAAATATTAAAATGACCGAAAAATGATCAAAAATATTTTCATTATATTTTGATGAGGAAAAGAGTATCATTTTTTATTAGAAAATCAATGGTAGAGTAGAATAATAGACTTAACTTCTGATTAATTTGTCTTTAACTTCAAATGTCACGTGACATTTAAAAACTAATTCGGTTCGAAATCGGCTCAAAGGACATAATTTTTTATTTGCGTTTTTCCAAATGTTTGGTTAATTTCAACACCTGATATCAACTGAATATTTTCCTTCTATTTGATTTTTTGGGTTTATTTTTATTATACCTTTATTATGATTATAATTAGTAATACATACACCGTAAAAAATAATGCAACCTCCAGAAAAAGCGGTACAAATTGTTAGATATGTATAGGAAAGAAATGTACATGTCATTGATTCTATTTGCTTGCCCTTGAAATACGCAGTATTTTAGATGTTAACGTTAGTACTATTGTATAGCCCCCACATATATCAACAGCTGCCCTCTCGCTGCTTCATACTGCCATGCAGAGTGCGGATGAAGTTCTGTGCTATGGCCCACCATAATGCTACAACCCTTTGGCGCAGGATGCAGGATGGCAACATCTCTTGGATGCAGGATGCAGGATCTGTCCCCCCTTGCGGTTCCCAAACATACACGAATGCAGACAAATCCGATGATCTGACCGGGACAAGATATCCAGTTAGTAGACCTGCCTCAGTCAGCCCGGGACTGTTCCTGCTGGAACAGTCCCCTTGAATGTTAGCCACGGAAGGGATAACGATGGGCCTAACCATCTCATTTGTATATCGTTATATCGTTGACTAGATAGATTGCCCATTGGGGACAATAGAAGTCCGAGAATCGTAGGATCTGTCTGACAGTGAGTCAAATGTGTGTCTTGAAGTTCACGTTGCCACACGGTTATTCTACGATAATCTGTATCGGGTCATTGCATACCAAATCAACCAGTTTAAAAATAATTTTGAACCTGTAGGTCTTGGATTTTGGTAATATTTTGGTTATTTGTTCCATGGATTAATATTAAAGAAAAATACAAATTTTTAGATTTTTCGGACTTACGGTTTTTGAGTTATAAATTAAAAAAAGCCGAAAAACGACGTGCTTTTGAATTAGTTATTTGGCTTTTTATCAAAAACTATTGGAGCTAGGAAGCTGGAACAGGTGTCATCTTTTTCAGTCTTTAATGCTCTTTCTTTTGATATACAACATGACCATATTCTTAAAATACAATATTTTTCCAAAAAACTAAAAATTCTTTTTTGAAAATTTTTATTAAAAATTTATAGAATTAATTATAGAATTATTCTAACATGTGCTGGCTCAAGGTGTACCAAATTTCAAAGTGGAGAAACAATGGGTTTATGAGATAAAAAATTTTGACCAACAACAGGTACACAAAAAGCGCCGTGTAAGTTTATTCAAAGAAGTACAAAAACTCAAATACAATATTTACAAATCACAGTTTAAGTGTCTCTTATTTTTAATTATTTTTATTTTCTTTTGTAAAATGATGGTTGATTCAGTCATTTCTTCACTGGTTGAGCTTCTACAGTTTTAGGTACTAAAAATGTTTTCTCTAGAGTTATTTTCACTTTTTCAAGTTTCTGCTTGGTGTAACATTCTGAACTCTGAAATTTCTTTTTTTTGATTGGAGATTCACCAACAAGTTCCAATGATTTATTTAAAAAAATCTAGAGAGGAATCAGGATCAACAAAATCAGTGTCATTGTTCCTTATACTGGACCCAGATATTGACATATTATCAATATCATCATTATCGATCTTGCCCAAAAGTTTGTATGAATTTGATTGTTCATCTTTATATAATTTGTTAACTTTCAACCTGCATTTATCACAAATTTTCATTCCTGGCTTTACATTGTCATACCTAAAAAACCCTATTCAGGTATACTTCTTAGTTTTTGAGATTTATGTTTTTCTTCTTTCAAGGGATTGCAACATTTTATTGAAAATAAAGTCCATTCACTTTTTTTCATCTTTACTTGCCATTATAAAGTCTCCTGAAATATAGTTTGGATTATAAAAAATTAATTATTTTTGTAAAAAAATTTTACAATAACGAAACTGTTTGTTTCTAGCTCCAATAGTTTTTGAGAAATAGCCAAATAACTATTTCAAAACCACGTCGTTTTTCGGCTTTTTTAAAACTTTAAAAATTTTATATTTATAAACTCAAAAACTATAAATCCGAAAAATCTAAAATTTTGTATTTTTTTTCCATTAATGCATGGAACAAATAACCAAAAAAATTATCAAATTCCAAGACCTACTGGCTTAGACGCCTGGTTGATTTGGTATGGAATGATCCTATCAACACAGAAGCAGGATTCATCACTCAAGATTACACATGTCTATTCAGCTTCCCAAAGGGTCTGTCTTGGCACCGGTAGAGTCTACTCTGGCGTGCTTCTGTAATGAGCGGTACACATCGTCCTGAACATCGAGTACGAAGCCCAGCTGCGTAAATACGACGAAGAACAGCGTTGTTGGACACAGGTATATGCAAAGAATCTGCTCATCCCAATAAGAGTTTATTAATGGTCTTTCCAGGACTGTTTGGTCACATCATCGTATAGCCACTAAATGGAGTCAGCTGATGAAACACCAGTGCCAACATGTCCAAGCATTGGGTTGTACGCTATTTAACAGCGCTTGGACAGCCGCACAACATTTAGAAATGTTGCATGTAGAAACATTTAGAAATGTAAAAATGTTTGCATTTTTTGATCATTTGCAGCTTCTTATATATGTTTTCCATGACAACAGTTTGGTTTGGCCCACAAGCGTTACTTATGTAATAATAATAAAATAGCTGTAATATTTGGAAAAATTATGTTTTTTCCTCTCCGCGCATTTAAGTAAAACTGTTTAATGGAGTGTCATTTTTGACATTTTCTTAACTCCGTTTGACTGGTTTATTAACAATTTAAATAAATTTAAATAAAATAAGTCACAGTGAGCTGTTTTTTAAATTCAAATTCGTCATATTTTTAATTCCACATTTATATGAAATACACGAAAGAAAAAGTAATAAAACTAATGAAAACTGGTAAAGTAACAGTTCCTTCACTACTGAACAAGAAAAATTAAAACAAAGATCCAAAGTACCAATAAAATTCATCTGAATGGGGTGTGCACTACCTGTTCGCCGTTTTTCGCGTATAGAGGGCGAAGCATCGGCTTGATGAATGGAGATTCCAAGCGGTACAGATGTTATCTATGTTTTAATGGCTAGTTCATTTTGTTTTTAGAATATGCCCGTAAATTGTTGCGTCCCCCAGTGCCATTCCAACTCAAAAAGGATAAGGGGTTTTTAAAATTCCATATCTTCCCTCGGGATATTGAGAGGAAAAAGGAGTGAATTATAAAAATTAGAACAGGAAAGCCTGTGAGTCTGATTGCCCGGATCTGCAGCCAACATTTTTCCGACTCCGATTATGATGTAACAAGCATGGGTAAGTTATTGAGTGGCTAGATATATTTAAATAAATAGATTAATATAACTGCTTGATATTTCTGTAAGACGTAGCAGACATTTGTAACGAAACGAAAGCCATGGCCAAGAAAAAACCACCCCCTTAATACAGTGTTGGGCCACCATTCGCTCTTATTACTGCTTGCATTCTTCGGGGCATGGATTTTATGAGATGTTGGTAGGTTGTAGGAGGAATTTGAGACCAACTCTGAAGAACTGCACCTTCCAATTCCTGCAGATTTGATGGTGCTGGATCCTGCTCCTGATGGCCCGTTTGATCTCATCCCAAAAATTCTCAACGGGATTGAGATCTGGCGATTGTGCAGGCCAACGAAGCAAGGTAAACTCTCCGGCATGTTCTTCGAACCATCTGAGGACGATGCCAGCCTTATGACAAGGAGCACTGTCCTGCTGGAAGTATCCATCCCCTTCAGAGTACACCATAACCATAACGGGATGTACTTGATCTGCGACAATACTTAAATAATCTTGGGCACGCACACGTCCGTGCAGAGGAATCAAAGGACCCAAACAATGCCAAGAAATCATCCCCCAAACCATAATACTGCCGCCACCAGTTTGAAGTGTTGTGGCGATGCAGGTGGGGTCCATGCTTTCGTGTTGTTTTCTCCATATTCTAACCCTGCCATCTGCATGATGCATTTGAAATCGTGACTCACTGGACCACATGACCCTTTTCCAGTCATCTACTGTCCAATCCTTGTGCTCCTTGGCGAACTGGAGACGTCTGCTCTTGTTCAAGGCTGACAGTAGAGGCTTTCAAACTGGTCGTCGGCTTCCATAGCCTAAAAGGTGTAATGAGCGGCGAACAGTTCGTTCAGAGGCGATCACAGTTTGCCCTTGATTAAGATTTGCCGCTATTTGACGCACTGTTGCTCTTCTGTCGCCCTGGACAACTCTGGCCAATTTCCTTTCAGCTCGAGCATGGAGGAGCCTGACGACCACACGCTTGACGTTGAGAGCCGTTTTTTTGCTTGGTAGTCCACTCCCTGTAAACATTAATAACTGCTGCTCTTGAACACTTCACAAGTTCAGCTGTTTTGCTGATACTGGTTCCGACACTGCGCGCGCCGACGATCATCCCGCGTTCAAACTCAGTTAAATCACGCTTTTTGCCCATATCGTCGCAAAAAACACAGTGCAACTGATGGTTCACCTCACCTGCATTCCCTTTTTATAGCTATCTAGCCCCCTAGCGGCAGCGCTGTGACGCAATAGCTCATTTGCCTAAAACTGTCAGATGATAATAATAATTTGCCTAAAACTGTCAGGTGATCAGTGTATATATCTAAATAATTTACTTACCCATGTTTGTTACATCATAATCGGAGTCGGAAAAACGTCAGCTGCGACCCGGGCAATCGGACTCACAGGCTTTCCTGCTCTAATTTTTATAATCCACTCCAATTTCGTCTCAATATCCCGAGTAAAGATATGGAATTTTAAAACCTCCTTATCCTTTTTTGAGTTAATCCCGTATCCTCTTAGTTCAGCAGCCGTTTTGTTTGTTAGACTGTCTTCATCCATGTTGTCGTCACACCCACAAAAAAAATGCTAAGAATATCGTCAAGAACTGCATTAAACAAACGCCATTGATAAACCGCGGGAAACTCGATACATCAAGCTGACGCTAGCGCCATCAATGAGAACAAAAAGCATATGCACGCCCCATTTAAAAGATATACATTGTACTTCACTTTCTCTTATTAGTATAATAACCAGTAGTGATGATAAATAAATAATAAAATAAAAAGACTATTAATTTATAACTTATTCTACTCTATCTTTTCTAGTTCTCTAGATGAAATATCGACCAACTTTACTTTGCACGATAACTTTCTCTCTTATTCATGTAATATACAGCAATTGCCGCTAGCGAAATCTATGATGTAGGAGGACTTAGAGAAATTGTCTCAGTGGTATACCGATAGAAATATGACTCTAAACATGGGCAAAACAGCATCAATAGTCATTGGTAAGGATGTAAGTATTACATCGAACGATAGCATCACCATATTGGGAGTTATATTTGACTAGAATCTTACTCCCAATCTTACTTTCTTAATCTTACTAATCTTAATCCTAATCTTACTTTCAATGGTTCACATCGCATACTTGATCGGAAAATTGAGCAAAATGAGATTTTTACTATAAGGGCGTTTCATAATTGTTGTCCCGTCTTTAGGTCCAAATAACGGCTCAAGGGGAACAGGTGGGGGGAAAATGAATATTGATTATTTGGTTTTAATTTCCCAAATAACAAAATAATTAATAAATATATAAGTAAAATCAAAATAAAACTTAAAAATCAAATAAGTTTGATTTTTAAGTTTTATTTTGATTTTACTTATATATTTATTAATTATTTTGTTATTTGTTAATTACTATTTTATTTTTCATTTTTACTTATTAACTATTATTTATTGTATTCCAGGGTTTTTGTGTCTCGTCCTTTTCTCTTATAAATATCCGTTTTAATTTCCCCTAATTCAGAATAAAAACATTTCGCGTCCCTGGGGGTGAAGGGGAAAATTTTGAAAATTTTAATTTTGTAGGGGTAGGGGTTAGACCCCATGTGTTATTTAGAAAGATGTAGAGCATCATGTAAAATGTGGGTTTAGCAAAAAACCCGGTGAAAAAATCTCATGCCCTGCCCCCTTTTTCGAGTGGGTAAAGTGAAAGGTATGGCTACCCCACCCCCGTAATTCCGACCCCAGGGTACCAATCAAAACCAAACTAAATGGTGCAGATGGACATGCCCATAGGAAACTATATTCTGAATTTCAACCTTCTACCTCAAAAAATGTAGAAATTATGAAGGGGACGGAGTGACATTCTAATTCTTCTTCTGAATAATATAGATTATGAGCACTTGAGCAATCGTGCGTCGACGAAGCGATTTCACGTGCGCGCGCCGATGTCAGTAATGCTTAAAAGATGAACAGAAAGTAACAATGTATTCCTTCTTGACAAATCGATTTATATGACATGCCAGTATCTTTGAATTCTTTACACACACTGTTTTAGCACATGAATTCGACTTGAAGGGGTCCACGAAAAATTCCGAAAAGTTGATACGGCCGAGCTAAGAATTTGATGGTCATATTTCTGAAAACAAAATTTGAAACAGTTAATCCGTTTTCAAGTTATCGTGCAAACGGCGGACGGCCGGAAAACAGAGAAGCTCATAAACGTGTATCGATGTTTTCCTGTAATTTGCTAACGAGCTCTTTTTTCCCTCCTTGTATTGTTTTCTCTCTTCCCTCCTTCCCTCCAGAGGCCAACGAGATTACAAGGCCTGGAAGCGAATAAGTCACCTTACCAACTCGGTGCTAGCAACAATCCAACCTTCATTGTTTTCAACAAAAGGAAAAACACTGATTGTTAACATCCAAGATGGAGACAATGAAGTTTGTATTGTTGCTAGCACCCAGTTGGTCAGGTGACGTTTTCGCTTCCAGGCCTTGTTATCTCGTTGGCCTCGCTTCCCTCCTTTGTGTCCGGGCCTTGTTTTCTAGGAGGCCTTGCTCTAACTCGGTTTAAGATGAGTTTCACACACTGAGGCAATATCAATATTCCAACATGTAAGAAAGTTGTAAAATTCTATTCGATTGCGAGAGAGCCCCCTCGCGTTCCAAATATTGCAATGAAGCTTAACTTGCTTGATTCCTCTATAAGGTTGTCTATCCATGGTTAATTTCTCTTTCGACTGAGACAAGCTGAGGCAAATCTTTGCTTCTTCCCTTTAGAAGATTCATCAAGTTCCCCACATATCTGTATATTCTGGTCAGTTCACTGTGATCTATAATTCCTTTACTAACGGAATGGAGGGGACAGAAGCAAACGTTCTACCATCCACGGCTTTGGTGCTTTTGAATTTCCTGGGTTGAGGGTATTTTGGACATTTCGTGTAGCTGGATGTGTGTTGTCCTGCGCATCTGATGCATTTGGGGGGGGGGGTCTTTGACTTTAACATTGGAACAATCCCTTGATTGGTGGTCTCCCGCGCACTTGGTGCAGGGGAGCGATTCATTGCAACCTTGAGATTCGTGCCCGAAATGTAAACAATAAAAACATTGCAAGGGCTTTTTACTTCCTCGGAAAATTTCGACCGTGACAGCTAGTGGCCCAATAAGGTTAGGCTTAGGAACGTCTTATTATGTTCAGTACAAGGGTAGGGGTGCCCGCTACGCGGGCGAGTGGATAATTCGCATGCGAAGAAAAGATTCTATAGTTTCCATACCTTAACCACATATATTTTGTTGTGTTTTGTTTGTTAATATACAGACATGTTCTCGGGTGGTTATTTTTTGTTTCGTTCGGGTTATCCAGATGATTTTTGGGTAGGTCTTTAGATATTGTATAAATATTGTTTCAGGGTTGTTAATCAATTACTTGGCGGTAAACAACGTTACATGAATGTGCCCTGTACGTCCGTGTACTCAGGCGATGTAATCAACACCTTTGCATTGGCTCTCGAAGTAACTCGAGAGAGCACCACATACAGTTGACCATGACTGAACACATTCTGGGGCAAGTACAACCCCATATGGCTCATTGTCTGCCCTTGCGACTTGGCTCATTGTCTGCCTTTGGCGTTTCATTTTAGGAGCAGAATTTGATGTTGCCTCATTTCGCCTACTCGTTGCTGCTTTCTCTTGTTGAGTTTGCCTTCGCTTGGCGCGTTTCCTTGCGGCATCTGAAGCTCGAACCTTTGCCAGGCTACGTCCTCCTATTTCTCGCTGTTTGTGTCGTTTGGCATGTTGTCTGGCTATATCTGTTGCAAGTGTGGCATCCCTCTTTTTGTCTGTCATTGTTGCTCGCTGCCGTGCAGTTTGCTCTCGATCCCGTTGACGTCTTTCCGCTCTCTGTTCCGTCGTCTCTTGTCTCTGGGTTGGACCCTTGCTGGAGGCTGCAGCTTGCCCATCCCGCAATTGAATTCGTCTCACAGCTTGACGAATGGTTGCTTTGCGCCGCTTGTTATCTGCTGCAGACTAATTTGGAGGGGTTGGATTAAATGCATAGACGTCGTCAAGTTTCATACCGGCGTTTTGCATGTGCTGGTCGCTCAGCTCCTTTGGATGTTGTTGGTTGCTCCACATGATCATCTCTGCTCTGCATTGGTATGTTTGCATTGGTATAACAGCAGGTAGCATGAACTCCACATAGGTGTGGATAGGAATAGTATAGAGAAATTGGCAATTTGTTTGAAACTGTGAAAGGAACAGAGAAGTTATCAATCTGTATCGGGTAAACCAATTCTTATTATGTCTTAGTTATCTGGCAAACGTTAGCCACGCCCAACTTATTTAACCCTGGATGCCCAGGGAGGAACCCAGTAGTTTTACTTTCGATTTACAATGCGCAACGTTTTTTTTTTTTTTGGTTTAGTTTTACTTTCGATTTACAATGCGCAACGTTTTTTTTTTGGTCTAGTTTTGCTTTCGATTTACAATGCGCTACGTCATTTTTTAGAGAGCGTAACAGCAGACAGACGGACGGACGCTTTAGAGAATTAAGTATAAGGGAGAAATTTTGTAGGAGCACCAGTTGAACCGTTTTCTTTTTTTCAGCCTGATTGCTTTTTCCGGGAAGTAACTAGACTTTTTGACGTCGTCACAGAAATCTTCGAGAACATAGGTGACGTCAACATTCCTAACAACGTACTTAAGCATTTTTTCTGATTTGAGCTGGTGGTGCTGAATTTTATGTACATCTCTGCTTTTGATACATGACACGAGGGTTTTGTGGGTCTCTTCGTCATGACACCTAATCTTAATCGTGTCTGTTCTACCAGTATGAGCGGAGATTTTATCAAGAGCTACGTGGATTTTGATCTCATCCAGAATTTCCTTTATAGGCTTTCCGTGGTGACGAATAATGATTGGAGGGATATAAATAGGTCCCTTTTCATTGGTGATATTAATTTGGGAAGTACTGTGCTTGGCCTTGTTAGCACGAAGATGTACAGAGGTGCTAGCACTGATATCAACAGTGGACCGACTATTGTCGATCCTAACACCTCCTTTGTTCCTCTTATTCTGTACAACATGCCAGTCACCTCCATCAACGTCAGTAGAGTCATTATTGAGCCTCGTCTTTGTGCTTGTTCTTAGTGAGGAGCTTCCATCGCTGACTGGTTTTTTGCCATGCAACTGACAGGATTTTTATAGAATTCCAAAATAAAAAAGAACAGCATTTGATTGATTACTAAAGAAAACTTTAGTTGTTAGATTAATTCGGGTTGCTAAAGAACCTTCTGGTTGCTAAAGTAAGGCGTAGTTCTAAAGAAATTGTGTAGTTCTAATTGAATAAAACTAAAATATCGAAAATTTAAATGGAGAGTTTAGTAATTCTTTATTTTTCGAACAAATTTAGAATCATTCCTACAGAATTTTAAACGAAGTGAGCATAAATTGTTGAATAGTTGTGTCTAAAAATCTACTGCTGAAGCGAGCGATTAGCTATCAGCTATTAGCTATTGAAATATTCATAATGTTAAGCCTAAGTTATTAGTTATTAATAGAATGACTAATAACAATCAGCTGTTACTAACAATAAGTGCCAATTGAATAACATTAGGCATAAGAGCAATTAGCTATCGAATACAGCAAGCAGGCATAACTGCAAATAGCTGTTAATAATATTAGACCTAACAGCAATTTGCTTCTGATGGCACTTAGCTATGGATAACATTACGCCTAACAATTCGTTACGAGCTGTCTGAGGTATTACTTGCCATATCTTAACATTAAAAGTTTCCAATTGTATCATAATTGTGCCACTAGAATACGGACCACTTAACCAATTTGGACTATCATTAATTACAGTAGAATCTCGTTATTACGTTTTTCAAGGGACCGAGAGATTTAAACGTATTAACGAGATTAGGTATTATCGAGTAATGACCAAATAGCAATAACGGGACCGGGACTGAGGGGAAAAAAAAAGTAAAACCGAGATAAACGTATTACCGGAGAACGCAATAACGAGATTCTACTGTACTTGTTATGGTCATTCACGACCCGTCCTTACGAGTTGTTTCATATATTATATGCCATATCGTACCATTGAAAGTTTCCAATAGATCATAGTGGTATCATTAGATCACATACTACTTAACCAATTTTGACTATCATTAATTAATCGTAATATTCATTCACGATCCATCCTTACGAAGTGTTTGATATACTATTTACCATATTTAACATTGAAAATTTCCAATGATACATTAATAGTATCCGTAGTACCACATCATAATAGTAGGAGAAATCGGGGCAGGTTTACACAATTTTTTATTATTATTTTTCTATTTTTGATAATAAATCTATTTCACTCAATTTTCATATCCATTCATTAGTTAAACTTTAAGCTGCTTAACTTAAATTTATATTATTTTCAAATTAAAAATATTTTTTGAGGTAATCTCACCGTAGTCGGGGCAGGAGTACACAATGCTTAGGGTATGTTTCCACACATTTAACATAATGAAATATAAGGTTTATTAGAAATAAAATTCAAACAATTTACAATATTTACTACTTCGTTTAATTCAGTGAGTACTAATGAGTCAGGCAGGATACACACATTTCAAATACAGGATATAAATACAAATACAGAATGCCCGAAATTGATGTATACACTCTTTGAAACGTTATAGCTCAGCAACGAAATGAGATAGAAATATAAGATTTGTTGCGTATGATCCACCCCACTTTCATGTCGATATGAGAATTTTCCTCGATCACACATTCAATGACAGATGGATAGGACGAAGAGGAAGTGCTACGGAGTTCCCGCCTCGATCTCCCGATTTAACCCCTCTCGACTTCTACCTTTGCGGAACTTTAAAGAACACGGTCTACGTCACAAACCCACAAACACTGACGGAATTAAGAGATCAGATTGAAAATTCCATCAATGATATTCCATTAGCTACAATCCAATCGGTATGTCGCTCTGTTCGACTTCGGTGTTGGGAGTGTACTGTGGCAGAAGGTGGACATTTTGAACATGTACGGGCTTAAGGAAGTTTAAGGAATAAAATACAACAAACCTTATACACTGAGTGAGCATATTATTATGACCATGTCGGTATCTCGTTAGGCCACCTTTTGCCTTTAATACTGCGGTGATTCTTCGTGGCATTGATTCCACGAGATGTTGGAAGGTGGTGGGAGGAATCTGACACCATGCCTGATGGATAGCACTGTCTAGTTGTGCTAGATTGGACAGTGGTGGATCCAGCCGTCTGATGGTTCGTTCGACTTCGTTCCACAAATGCTCATTTGGAATGAGATCTGGGGATTGTGGGGCCACCGAAATAAGTTAAAGTCCCGCTCATGTTCCTGGAACCACTCCTGCACAATATGAGCTCTGTGGCATGGCGCGTTGTCTTGCTGGAAGTAGCCATCTCCATTGGGGTATGCCATCAACATGACAGGGTGGAGTTGATCGGCGACGATACGGAGGTATGCTGTGCCATCCGGACGTTGTTCAACACGTATTAACGGACCGAACGCATGCCAGGAAAACATTGCCCAGATTATAACATTGCCCGCACCGGCCTGAAGGATTGTACTCATGCATGCGGGGTCCATGCTTTCGTGCTGTTTCTGCCAGATTCTCACGCGGCCGTCTGCATGATGTAACTGGAATCGTTACTCGTCAGACCACATGATTTGTTTCCATTGCTCGATAGTCCAGTCCTTGTGCTCCTGAGCGTATTGGAGTCGTTTCCGCTTGTTGGATGCAGACAGCAAAGGTGTGCGGACAGGTCTTCGGCTTCCGTATCCCATGCGATGCAGTGTGCGGCGGACAGTGCATTCAAAGACCGTTTTGGAGGACCCCCGATTAAGATCAGCAATGATTTGATGCACAGTTGCCTTTCTGTTATCCTTTACCAGTCGTGACAGTCTCCGTTCTGTCCGATCATCAACCATCCGCGGGCGGCCACAACACGAACGTTCAGACCCCGTCTTCCGGCTAACCGTCCAGCCTTTAAATACTTTAACGACGGCTGCTCTTGAGCATCCCACGAATGCTGCTGTTTCGCTGATACTCGCTCCATAGCTCCGAGCGCCTACAATCATCCCGCGTTCGAAGGCTGTTAAATCGCGTCGTTTACCCATAGTTGAAGAATGGAACACGTCTACTGTTGTCGACGACACTCAGTTTCCCTTTTTATATTGGTCCGGCCCGCTAGCAACATTGTGGCGACGTCCGTGCGCGCATTTGCATAAACATGTCAGGTGGTCATAATAATATGCTCACTGAGTGTATTTCTGTCTCATTTCTTTTCTGAGTGTATACATCAATTTGGGACATTCTGTATTACCAAATAAAAATTTACAGGATACTGAATTACCTGTTGTTGTATAGTGATCATGTGCCAACCTCTTACACTCTGTGCATTGTACCCACTGTTCTCCAGGTTTTGACTTTTTACATGACCTAAAACAGTGTCTAAATCTGCCCCATGTTACTTGTGTTAACTCGCCGTATCTTACAATTTTTGGTTAAAACTAAGCCTCTAAGTTTTGTTCAGAAAGTTAACAATCAACTCAATAACTTAAAATAACCGCAAAAGAACAGTCTAACAGGATAAGCAATAATGAGTTATGACGTTTTAATGGTACAAATCCTATAACAGCAATACATTAGTGTGAAAATTTACGTTCCAGAAGAGAAATTAGAGAAAGTTGTATATTTCACTGTTCTTACACGCGACTGACTCCAGACTGTTTTGAGGGTACATGGGGGTTGTAACGTTTCTCCTCGACTTGAAGGCGGTGCCAACGTTAAGTGAACAATAGGAAATGTGTAAACCTACCTCTGTACCAAATCTCCCCCGGTCTCCCCTACCACTAAAGCAATTTCGACCGCCTTGATCTGAGATCGGAGATCGTGGAATGAAAGGTATCGTACGAGCTTGTAAAATTTTACTTTAGGGGAATAAAGGAAAACAATAATCTTCCATTAATTATTTTTCCCCATTTCTTAATAATAGCAACGAAGAATGTCTTTATACATGTATAACAATAATACCAAGTCGTCCTCAGTTTATTGACCTTATGATTTGAGCTTATTGATCTTATGACCTCTTATGACCGCTTAAAAGCAGTCCTTTGAGTTTATTGACTTTATGACCTGGAAGCATTTGACTTGTTTAAACCGTCAACAAAGACCACCACGTGCCTTCACTTTATCCACCTCTCTTCATTTAATCTCTTAGCTACCGAATGGTGAAGAGAAAAATGCACTGACAATGTTTGCGCCAGTTATACATCAAACTGGATAGTGAAAAATGCGATCCCCTCTGTTATTTGTGACCTTTTGACCCGGAAGTAGTTCACCGATTGTTTCCATCAATGAACTCAGGCTGTCGTTTTGCCTAAGCTGTCGAATGATGAAAACGGAAGTCAACAATTTGGAAGCATTCGAACGCTAGAGCATCAATAGACGGACGCACATTGTGAAAACATAAGTACTTATTGGTCCTAAAAATACAATTTTGACCATTATCCGTCTCTGGATGTTTTTTTTGGCTGATTACAGAACCGAGGGTTAGTGTTTGGATTGGGATGATTTTCGAACTCGACCGAGAGTTAGGCCGTAGTTGTCGGTTAGAGAGCCGTGTTCACAAATAAAGGGGCAGACAGTCGTATTCACAAACAGGGAGGTAGCCGAGGCCTGGTTGTCTCGCCGATGGCTTGCCTATCGGTGGAGTTAAGCAACCTTAGGCACTGCTAGCCACTGGCTGGATGGATATCCATCTCCCTCTGTGCTTCGGAGGGCAGGTTAAGCCGGCGGTCCCAGCTGCTATTGTCATTCTGTAGCAGTCATTATTGGCGTTAATACAATAAGTCGCAGTGCTTGGTTTCTTAATAACCACTTTGGCTTCTTGTTAACCATTTCGGTTTCTTGATAACCACCTCTTACAGTTCAGTTAGTCAGTTCAGACAGACAGTCTATAAAGCGTTCGCCACAAAAGAATATACAAAAAACATAATTATAACATAAAAAACACATTTAAAAGGCTTTTTAGAAGACATTTAAAAATCCTCGCTTTCTTAAAAGTACAAAATCAGCAGAGATGATAGTACAAAATGGACAGGACAGTTTTTGCATAATAAACATTCAATACATAATAATATAAACCGCAAAAACAAAGAGAGAAAATAAAACTAACTTTGATTGATCTATACAGAAGACTTTCGGATATGGTCTACGCCCTTACGTATTTTCAATATACAAAGTGTCTCAAATTAAAGTTAACATTTCGCTACAGCAAAAATTATTCATCAGAAAATCAAGAAATTTTGGAATGCCGTAATTACATGATGGGAATATTTTCTAGAACAAAAAAAAAGTTCCAAAAACCACCAAAAGAGGAAATATTATAGCTTTATAGAGAACGTAGCAATCAACGAACTAGATAATTTATTTGTCTAATGATTACAAAATATGCTTAATACGATGGCCACTATTGTCTGCTACCATCTATAAGCGTTAAACAGCATGTTCAGTGGTTGAACTCATTCTTTTTAGTCCATTGCCAGTGAGTCGACTTTTTCGTAACTGCTTCATAGAACGAAATTTTCGCAAAGCTTCAGTAGCATATTCACCATTTTGGTAAAACAATTTTACCAGAAAAGCACATTCTGGAAGATCAAAGTGATATTCGTTGACATGCTAAACAGCTGTGCTTTGGTTCTGCATTAGCAGCTTTACATAACCAAAATTATCATCTGCCAGCAATTCATCTTGAAATCAAATTTATTTTATTAAGGTCATTCTGTTATTCTTTACTTTTAAATAAACATTTACTCTTTGCGGTTAGGGACCGCTTTCTCTGTCATTTTCTGTTTGATTTGCCTACTTAACTGAGATTATTATACCATTTTGTATAGTTAAAAAGACGTAGAAGTTATTAAAATAACTTGCAGGATAACTTCCATAGAACTTTTTTAATTAACGCGCTTCAAAGTTGGGAACACTTAGTGAAAACATCTACATTCAAATAGTTATCGAGCAGCTACTTTAAACCGACAGCAAGTTGTTTCAAGTTTTATTATTTATTTTTATAAACTGGCATACCCCTTACGTAAAAACAGCAAAAAATTGGACCCTAGAATCTGGATATTAAAAAAAAAAAGTTGAAATTAGAGCAAAAAATGATATTTTTTTTATTTAATTTAAAAGTCACATATCTAGAAAACGGTTAACTTTTGGATAGTAGGTTATGGGGTCAAATCTATCGGCAACGACTTAAATAATAACGTCCTTAAATATCTAGGTCGACTTTCCCTGTAACCATGTATATTTAAGAAATAAATTTATATAGGTTATTAACAATATTTGGCCCCAAATTATGAATTACAAAAAAATAACTTAATAATAGGGAGTTTTTAATAATGATGTAATAGATCTAGGATATGGTAACAAATCGGTAATGTGAAATAGCATGGAATGAACATCAAATGAAGTTTGGCATTAATTAGGGAATTGGGATACCGTTGCTCTGCTTTGTAAATTTCTATAGAATCTAAAATATTTGTTCTTATAGAGTCATTGCATATGTGAATAATGTTCATAGTTATTGCGACTATCGAGGTTGTGTCCTTTATCAATGAGATGAGTGGCATATTGGTATTTATTGTCCTTTTTATTAAAAGATGATGCATGCTCCTAAAATCTGGTAGCAAAATTGCGGGTTGATAGGCATTATTACAAGTCATTACAAGTATTGCAAGTATTGCAAGAAGCATTATTTAAAACTCCTTATTATTAAGTTAAGTTTTTGTAATTCATAGGTTTGATGCCAAATATTGTTAATAACCTATATAATTTTATTTCTTAAATATTTATGTATAAATATATATAAATTATTAACAAAATTTTCTCCTTAATTGCTGTATACATTATTCCAAACTATTTATTATTCTTTACTATGATGTTTAATACTTGACGATATAATTAACTTAGAGAAAAAAAATAATAATAATCGATTGTAACCGTCTGATAAAATTAACAAGGTATTGTTGGTAATAATATAATTATAACTAATTCCCCCCGATTTGTAACATCTTTTAACAAATTATATACAGCAACTTACAAATTCCCTTTTATATATTTTCTTGTAATTATATACCTTTATTAATTTATATAAGATGTTCATCCCCATTCCTCCTACCCCATCCCCATCCTTCACTTCACTCATCCAGATTCCATCACCCTAACGCCTATTCCTCCAAACAAAATGACGTCAAAACATACTTAACAATATCATAGATATAAAATCAGCGATGGACTCTGTCACAACCAGAGACAAAAGAAAGAAAGAGACTGGCAGTGCCCTATTCATTTCGCTGAGCGCTACTGGTGCCAGCGGAAGTGCAGCATTTGCCAATCCAATCACCATTTAATCCATTTAAATATCGAAGCATGTCAATCTAAAAATGTTATTAGCCTGCTACCCACGATGTCCAAAGTGTTGGAGAAAACGATTCTCGTCAGATTCCAAAACCACTGTCTAGCAAATGATCTTTTTCGGGAAGAGCAGTTTGGCTTTCGTGCTGCCCACTCTTGTCCGATGCAGATATGGAGGCTCGTTGAAGACCGGAGCACCCCCCTGAACCTCTCCAGGTACTGTGGGGTGGTATTTCTCGATGTCAGTAAAGCTTTTGACCAGGTGTGGCATGAGGGCCTTGTCTACAAAATGATCAGAGACGGGTTCCCTGCCGATTTGATTTTGTTGGTGAAATCCTTTCTTGACGGCAGTTCCTATCAAGCCAAAATTGGAGAAAATCTTTCCACGCCCCGTGTTGTAAAGGCCGGTGTCCCTCAGGGTTCTGTCCTCGGGCCTGTGCTATTTAATTACTTTGTACATGATTTCCCGAAATCCGATAATTGTAATCTGTATTTTTATGCGGATGATACTGCCATTATGACATGGGCACACCAGCCGGTTCACGTTATCACTCGGCTGCAGTGCGCCTTGAAGCAGTTCGAAGACTGGTTTAACTGCTGGAAGTTGAACCTTAACGTCGGAAAGTGCAAGGCTTTGTACCTCAATAGGAAGCTCAAGCGTCCCCCAGATTCTCTTGTTCTGTTCAATAAGAAACTGGACTGGGTGGACAACTACAAGTATCTGGGAGTTATCATTGACTCAAGACTCTCATGGAACCGGCATATGTCCTATGCTCTGAACAAAGCGAAGAGGGCTAAGTACAGTATCATAGCTCTCATGGGTCGCAACGGCGCCCTCAGCATTGACAACAAGCTACTTCTGTACAAATCGATTATCTGGACCATACTCCTCTATGGCATATCTGCGTGGGCGACTATCTGTAAAACCAGATGGAGTGAACTACAGTCATTCCAGAATGTTACCCTGAGGACCATTGCTCAGCTGGACAGAAGGACGGTGAAAAACCAATCCATCCACATGGATTTAAACATGGCCCATATCGGAAAGTTTATACAGGATCTCCTTTTGATTATGATACAGAAGATGAAGACTCACGACAATAAACTTGTGAATGGAATACTGAAGAACTCATTGAATATGAACTGGCCTACGAAGTATCGTAAACCGAGGCACGTTCTTGACGTCAATTTTGAAGATATTAGCAACGTCTCTTTCCAGGACTATTGGAAGATGTGATAATCTTATTTCTCCATGTGTTTTTTTATTTCGTTTGTATTTTGTTTCTGACAATCGTCAATCTTATTTTCTTTTTTGTATAATATGGAAGACCGCTTGGGTTGGTTAGGCTTCTTGACTACCTCAGTGTATTTCATTTGGAGTTTATTCTGGTTGGATGAGCTTTGTGAAAGCGCTGCTTTCGTCCCATCCTAACAAATGTACACTTCACTGTTCGATTGTCGATCTAAAAAATGTACCCTTGATAAAGCCGGGAAAGAAAGGCGAAACCGGTCGGGATCACTAAATTCCGATACAATGTACTGCAAGGGAACATTAAACATTCTTAGAAAAAAACAGTACAGAGAACCCTAATTTTCTAAATATTTTAGCTCCATTATTATCAGTTATAAGTTAACTGGTTATACGAGTAACTTATAACTTCGTAACGTATTACCAGTGCCATATATGTTCAGGTATGTCCATTATTTAACTAGTCCTGGTGTTATTCCTGCAAAGGAGGGTCTATGTGATGTTTCTGAAAGATAATACAGGGTATTTATAAATAATTGAAAACAATTGCAGCAGGTTTGGCAGGATAGTTTTCAAGAAGTGACTTGGGAAATATGGCGAAGCACCATCTGTTGAAAAAAAAGGTTAAGATTTCAGCTGTGGCATGAGGCAATATTCAAGCATGTCCAAATAGGTGAATCCTATCACAGTTTCTTTCGCAAAGAAAAACAGACCATAAATTTTGAATTCTGAGATAGAGGTCAATTCAAACCTAACTTAAATATCTGCTTCTTTTTCATAACAAAATTTCATTACCACAGTTGCCAGATCCATCCGCGAATGACGAGGAACGCCTAACTCGTTCAATTAACACACCTACAACTTTTGCTGAATTGCATCAACAGACGCAGGATTATACTCTTCATCTGTATGCGATAATATGCATGCAAGAGGATGTACAGTATGAGTGGTATTGACACACCTCTTTTTTTGAAAACTGTACATTATTGATATTTAGTATCTGCATTTGTGATAATTAGCTTAATCCCTATAATTCCTCGTATTTAGTTTACGTATATTACCTGTACGTCCAACCTTGAACAGCTGAAAAACATATCCTGTGTTGCAATTTATTTTTCGTCAGTGCACTATTCTAATTTCCTTTTTTGATTTTCATTATTCTTTTGTTGAGGTTCTATTAAGATCTTTCACAATTTTATTGTAGTTCCTTCCTCAACGTTTATAAAATAATATGGAAAAGGCAATTTATTGGCTTTAAACGGTCTCTTTTATAATATCTGAACTGTGATTTTTTTTGTCAATACCACTTTTAATTATGATCTATGCATTCAGCTTATAATTATGATATTTTACTAGTTTTAGGAACGCCCATTATAATTGTGCTCTATGTAATTAGTTTTAATTAAGATGTCTCACAATGCTAATTAAAAACTCTGATAGAAATGAAAGTCTGATAGGAAAATGAATCTCCTCGCTTCCGATATCACGTTTAAATAAAATATTATAAATTTACTATTTGTTTAAATATTAAATTACATATTCTAACGTTTTTATTATTTATTATTAGTCTATTAAAGATGAAAAATGTCTGTTACAAAAATAAGTTATTAATTGCATTTGAAATCTATCACAAAGTTGGCTAAGTATCTTGATCTTAAATTTCACAAGCTTCTACTTATTCGAAAGGTTGAACCTTATAGCATTAAACTTCAAAAAATACGTATAAATTTCGAATCAAACACCTCATTCAAATTTTAATTCGTACTGGCCCAAATGTCAGAAATGATCCATGAAATGCAAGCCTTGTTACATTCGCATTTATCTAGAAAACTTGATTCCAGATACACGAACGAACGAACAACATGAGACAAAATGAAATATGAAAAAAAATCCTGAAAAAATTTGATTGGCCGCTTTAGTCTATCAAAGATATAATTATATGTTTCACCACAACCTTAAACCCATCCAAAAAGAGTTTCCTTTTAGTGATCGTTATAATGAAGCTTTTTCCAATCACCATTCCAGTTGTTAGACCTTGGCGAGATAAAATCTACGGAAAAAGAAAAGGGAAAATTTTTTACATGATGATGACTCAGCCAGATCTAATGCGATGCAGGTAGCATGAATCACCCGAGAACGTCACATGTGCTTGTGTGGTTATAGTATATACATCGTCATATGGTCAAAATGAATCGTTGTGATAAAAACATAATTGCATTTGACGCACATGTATCTGACTACTGTAGATGATGAAACCGATCACCGTCTGGCTTAAGCTAATTTTAAAGTTGCTAGGCCGTTCTTTCGGAGTGAGAAGAAGAATGCACACAAACACATATACACAATGGCATACGGCATGCACATATTCCACATATGCAGTATTTATACGAGGGGAAGTCAGTAAGTAAGTTACAAATGGATATACACTCACTCACCAAAAGTCATGGCACATCTGCCTAATAATGTGTTGGGCCACTTCTGGCCCGGATAACGGCAACGATCCGTCGTGGAAGAGAGTCTACCAGTCCCCGGAACACATCCACAGGCACTGCAAGTCATGCCGCCTCCACTACACTCCATAACGATGCTGCATTTATCAGTTGTATTGGTGACGACCTGCCAGATCGTTCGATGACGTCCTACAAATGTTCAATGGAATTGCAATCTGGGGAACGTGGAGATCAAATCATTGTCATGAAGTCGGTAGCATGTTCCTCCAGCCTCCAACGCCGTTTTGTGGAGGCGCATTATCTTGCTGGAAGATGCCGTCGCCCGCGGGTAAAAACAGTTCATGAAGAGGTGCAGGTGGTCCCCAAGCAGATCAACGTAGGAAGTAGCACGCAGAGTTAGATGCATCAATGGAGAAAACGCCCCAGACCGGTATGGAGCCTCCACCTGCCTGAGTGGTCCCTACTTGACAAGCTAGGTTCATGGCTTCGTGTGGCCTGCGCCAGACACGGACACGACCATCGGCCCGATACAGCTGAAATCGTGACTTGTCGGACCAGACAACTCTTCGCCATTCCTCAGCGGTCCAATGTCGATGTTGGTTGGCCCAGGCTAGGCTCGTAACAACGTGCCATGAGTGAAAATAACGAGTAAATAATGATAATGGTTATTGGTATAGTAGCACGTGCCCTAATGGTGCCAAATGATACCATATGGTACCATTGGAACTTTTAATGCTAAGATATGACATGTAATATATCAAACAACTCATGACAACATGTAATGAGTGAATATAACGTGTAAATAGTGATAATGGTTATTGGTTTAGTAGCACGTGCCCTAATGGCGCCATATAATACCATATGGTGCCATTGGAATTTTCAATGCTAAAATATGGCGTGTAATATATCAAACAACTCGTAACAATGTGCCGTGAGTGAATATAACGAGAAAATAATGATAGTGGGAATTGGTTTTGTAGCATGTGCCCTAATGGTACAATAAAATATTGTTAGAACTTTCAATGCTAAGATATGGCGTGTAATATATCAACCAACTCCTTACGAGTTGTTAGATCTATTGTTATCCTAGCTTATTTGTATCAAGAGCGTAATGCTGTTAGGCTTAATGGTATATAAAACTCATTACTGTTGTACATTTTGCTAATTAATAGTAGTTAAACGCTTGCTTCAATAGTAGATGATAACATAGAAACACTTTAGTAATTTAATATGAAAAAATAATAGATGCTTACACACAACGTTTCAGCAATTGAGGCTCACTTCGTTTAACATTATGTGGGAATTCTTACAAATTAAAGAATTTTTATTTTTTTACATTTATGAGGAATAACTTCACTCTCCATTTACCTTACAGTTCTTCAAGTTTATTCGTTTAAATTCTCTCTATACATTAGCTTACTTAAATAATAATTTACAATTTAGTTTTCATATTTATTTATTTTTTTTAAGTGTTTTAAAATGTTGATTAATTCTATATATCCATGTACGATGCTATAACACGAAAATGTGCTCCCTTTATCCGCTTTGGCGGTAAAATCATTTTGTTTTTTTATAATTAAATTTTGCAATATCTTAAAAATAAACACATGCAAACGCTTAGAATTAATACAGTAAAAATTCAAAATGAAAATTCGAAAATATTTTTTTTTAAATGCTCACAATGCATTGTCATCGAGAAGACGACTTTGTGTCAGGAAGTGAGCGAAATACTGACTACTGACACAAGAGTTCATACAATCATACCGTCAAGCCCATCTCAGACAAATATCATTTAACGCATTGCACAAATGATAGCAGCTACAGATGCTAATGTAGAAGGATTCAAGAAAACACATCGACACATTCTGGGATCACTTCTGCCAGCTATGTTCCAAACGATGCTGTTCGAATAAAGAAGCAAACTTGGAATGTAAATTGGATGATGCGTCATATCTCCCGCAAGAACGTGAACAGGCATGTGTGTTGATGTCATGATTTCGTTGCAAAAAGCACGTGACAAGCAGAAAGGAAACAACTCCGTTCAAGGCTTATAGGAACAATCTCGATTTGGTTAATCCCAGATGTAATAAAGCTGTTAACACAAACCGAACAAAGTCTACTTGTACGCAGGGATCATACAATTCATGAAGGTCGTCAAGTGCGATCAATACGGATTTAAAGGGCAAGCTGTGCTCTTCACTGAGGATATGCTCGAAGTTACTGGAACTCCCAACAAAGCTTCCGAAGTCAATTGACAACACTGAACTCGTTGTTGTCACTGAATATTTGAAGAATCTCAGCGTCAGCTCTCTGTTAACACCCAAGATGGAGACAATGAAGGTTGGATTGTTGCTAGCACCCCGATGTTCAGGTGACCTTTCCGACTCCAGGCCTTGTTATCTCTTTGGGCTCGTCTATATCCGAGGCCAACGAGAAAGACAAGTCCCACTGCGGAAAAGTCACCTGACGATAATGGGCCGAGTAACACTGTAACCATCAATGCTTTCATCTTGGATTTTAAAAGTCAGTATTTTTCGTTTGCTAAAAATAATTAAGGTTGGATTGTTATTCGGCCTATTATGGCCAGGTGACTTTCCGCACCGGGGTTTGTCTTTTTAGTCGGCTACGTTTGTACACTCACATGACAAAAGTCAAGGGATAGCAGTGGACTATTTTTCAAGTGGCAGTAGCATGATGTGCAAACAGTACAATATGCAAAACAATCTCAGTAGGTTTAGTTACTCTGTCATGAGGTGTAGTGTTCAGTGTGACAATAGCTACACGACAAGAGTTATCCGAGTTTGTTCTGGTATATGGAGCACAACGTATGGGTCATTCAATATCGGAGGTGACTTAAGAATTCAACATCCCACGGTCCACAGTTTCAAGAGTCTACCGAGAGTACCAACTTGACGACATTACCTCCCACCATGGACAACGCAGTGGTTGACCACACTTTCTCAATGAACGGGACTATCGGCGTCTGAGTAACAGGCAACTGACATTACACCAGATGACATCGGATTTTAACCGGGGTAATACTAGAGCTGTATCGATGTCTGGTGTCCATGACATCGTTAGCAACGTCTCTCGTGGGCCCATGAACACATCGACTGGACATTTGACAACTGGAAACGTGTGATCTGGTCTGATGAGTCTCGATTTCAGCTGATACGAGCTGATGGTAGGGCTCGAGTGTGGCGCAGACTCCATGAGGCCATGGACCCAAGTTGTCAAGCATGCACTGTGCAAGCCGGTGGTAGCTCCGTAATGGGCAATTGTGGGAAGCTCTCCAGCCGGAATGTTGGCAGTGTCTTCAGATGTCTTCCACCCACTTGTGAAATCAATGCCACGTCGCACTGTGGCACTTCGCCGGGTTAAAGGAGGTCCCACACATTATTAGGTGCTATCCTATGACTTTTGGCATGCGAGTTTATATCGGGAAAGCGTTTACAATGCATTACGCTGGCTAATCAGGAAAGAATTAAGAGGGGGAAAAAGGATTTTTTCAAACCACGCTTTTATTTTAATATCAATTTTTTGTTTTATTATAATATCTCTTCAAGCCCGCGTCAACAATTTGTAAAATTAATTGCTTGGTCTAACATCAATTCGCAGAAAATCGTCCCTCCGCAAATCGGCAACCAAACTGCTGACTTATCGAGGGACGAGGGAAATGAATTTGCGCTCTAGAACGCCAATTAACCGATTTGAATTTTTGTTTCTTTAACATGCATTGTCATCGGTCCTGTGTATGTGTATCAAGTTTCAGCTCTCTAGCTTGTCGGGAAGTTGGTTTAATATTGATTACAAGATTTGAGCTGGATAGACGCGGACAGATACACAGAAAAGTAAGCTAAATAAAAGCGTTTAAATCCTCTCTACAGGGACGTCGCAATCAACAACTTTGCTAGCATTGATAATTAAATTAACAACAATTACATAGAACGATTAACAACGAGAACAATTAACAACAATACAGGTAATCATGACGTCATGATTGCATACTGTATGCATATTAAACTTAAATTAAAAATTACTTACGAATAAATGAATGACTATTGAAACTAACGATTGAAACATGCATTGTCATCGAGAAGACGACGTTGTGGAACGTTTCAACGCTGTAGGTCGTCAGGAAGTGAGCGAAATATTGATTACAAAATTTGCGCACAAACACACAAACAAGTTAAATAAAGGTGTGTAATATATGGCATATACAGTAGATGTAGACAGTTCCGCAAGTCTTTACGCACTTGGAAATTTACATGAGTTCGATTTCCCGGTTCCTTCCCAACCTTTTGATTTTACCAAACACAAGCAAAAAAGTAAACATATAATGCAACGCAAAAGGAAAAAAATTAACATCTTAATACATATTTAATACATACAAGCTACTATATTTATTTTTGCCAAATCAGTTGGATAATTTTTAAGCAGTGAACACACCAAATACATTTCACAATTTAACGAATCATACAGTATATTGGCAAGAAAGCGTCACTGCACATTATCTTTTAATTCGTGCTTTTCAATACTACAAGTTCATTCTATAGATAAAAAAGAAGAAATTCCAGAATATTCAATTAAAATTCAGTCTAAAATGCTGCGATGTTAGTAATTATGGCTCACCAGTTTGCATGTTGCTGGTTGCTAATTATTAGAAGAGGTGATTTGGTGATGTAACACTGGTCTGAATATTTCAGTAAACACTTTACATAAATATTTTATACAGAGTATTTATTTATAATTCCTTGGCACATTTCAATTATTCGTAGCTCGGTAACAAAAACAAATGATAGTGGCCTCCGAGATATCAAATGAAAGACAAACCAACTAAGGTTTTGTGAAGATTCCACTTAAATTTAATTCGTTGGTTTCAACCACTTCATTAGGCGAAAACTCAAACAAACGCATGTCTCTCATTTACTCAGATTTTGTATTTGAAGTTAAAAGTGATTATTATTTTTGATGGTTTTAAGAAACATAGTTTTGCCTATTATCTTTTACGCGTATATTCTGTTAATATTTCAGACAATTTGTATAAATGAGAATTTATATTTCGTTCGTTCCTTACCTGGTTTCCCCTTTTCATTCTGATTTTTCTGTTAAATTTCGACATGACTGTGCAAACAGTTCGTTGTTCTCAGAAACAGTAAACACTCTCACGCGACTAATTACCAAAATAGCAAACAACTGAAAACGCGAGATGTTGCGTAAAAAATAAAATGTACGCACGATTCATTAAAACCTTATCTGAAAACATCGAATTGGCTTTGTCATTGGAAAGAAAAATAAACCGCGAACTACAAAGAGACGTATATCGTGGTTTGAGATGTTTCCTTCCTTTACATGTTTTTCCCATTCCGAAGTTCCGTTTATCTGATAAACAATATCATGTCGCGGTAACCTATCTACATTCTCCATATCCTTTAACAAAGGAATATGATTTTAAAAAGCTTTCGTAAGAGTATTTTACCGTTATGTACGTTTGAACTTTATAAGTGGCATCTAAATATTTTTCGTATAGGGTAAAACTGGTTGGATTCAGGGTTGCCAACTTACCGGTTTTTAGATGGGAATATTTATTGTTGGATATTGTTATAATACAAGCTAAACAATGCACAAATTGGCAACGCTGGTTGGATTCTCCCCTACAGCGAATTGTTCGACACCAATCGAAAACAATTTAGTTCTCTTCAACGATATAAGGTGCTAAAAAATCGCAAGCGAATATGCATCATAAATATTCTAAGGAAAATGTTTATTTTTGATATATAAGAAAAATACAAGAAAACCGATTTACAGTATGTTAAAACTTTCACTAGAGATATCGATACTGCTCTTGCATAGATATTAAAAGCAACGGAAACATACGTTAAATAATTAATTCTTTTACATAATATTTTAAAAAATACTGTTGTATGTATTCATCAAAGATTATATACACTGAGCTACCACTTTATTAGGTACACCTGTATAGTAGCGTGTTGAACAACCATTAGCCCTCAAAACCGCCTATATTCGTTTGGGTATGGATTCAACGTGATAATGAAAACGTTCAACAGTAATATTGGCCCATGCAGACATGAGAATTTCACGCAATTCCTGGAGATTCGATTGAGGTATAGGCAGGGAACGAACTTTCCTTTCCAGCTCTTCCCAAAGATGTTCAATGGGGGTTGAGATCTGGGGATTGAGCCGGCCACTGCATCAAGGAAAACTCACTGTCATGTTCCTGGGACCAATCCATAGTGATTCTATCCTGTGTGCTGGTGTATTATTCTGCTGGAAGGAGCCATCTGCGTGCGGGTAAACTGTGAGCATGAAAGAGTGAACAGATATATATGTATGCCTGGGCGTACAAACGACCGTCTACAGATATTAGAAAACCCAATTCATGCCAAGAAAAAATTCCCCATACTATAACTCCACCTCCACCACTTTGCAAAGTCCGCACCAGACATGAGTGGTCCATAGCTTCATGTTATTTTTGCCATATTCTAAATGTTCCAGCAACACGATGCAAACCTTTAACATCGTGTTGAACAACCTAGCAACCTTTTTCTAATCTTCAATGATCCAATCTTTGTGCTGTTGTGCCCACAGGAGGCGCGCTTTCTTGTTTTCCTCTAACAGCAATTGTACCCGAGATGGTTTTCGGCTTTAGTAATCCATTCGAGCCAACGTGCGACTAGTTGTCCGTTCTGATATTGTATCTGGCCACATGAGTTGTAATGAACAGTAATTTGTGCGATTTTGCCGTTCCGTTTGCGCGCACAAGTCTTGACATTCTCCGCCCACTATAGCTACATGTTTTTTGTTCTTTGACCAACTCTCGATAACCCCTTGAAACTGTGGTACGTGAAAAAATCAGGACAGTCGCCGTTTCTGAATGCTCATTCCAGCCCGTCTTGCACCTGTCATCTTGCCACACTGGAAGTCAGTCATATCACTGCTTTTCCCCATTTTTGCTATGGTTTCACGCTTAAATAACCGTAGAAAAGTTGCTTCAGGATATATATACATATACCGTGATTTGTGATCATGTGACATGCAAATCAGACAGTCGCTCAATTTGCATATTTTCTGAGGTATACCTAATAAATTTCGGTTAAGAATATTACTGGCAGCTCAGTATATATGGTTACATTTCGTTGTTAAGAAAAATGCTTCATGAAAATGAAAATTGGCACGTTCCTACAACACCTCTGCACTCGAATTTTCACGTGGTTGATGACGTCATTATCGATTTGAGATCAAGTTTGATCTGTCTCCGGAGAAATTGGGGTAATGATGTAAACTCTACCATGATGTGCGTAATAATTAATCGCGCATTTATTTTAAACTAGCTGTTGCCCGCGACTTCGTCTCCATGGATATTTAAAAATTTTAAACCGGAACTTAATTAAAAAGTTGCTAAGTATAGATATTAGAATATGTATAGGTATCTGAATATAACCTTTACATAATAGAATACAATACACATATTCTTTATTGACACCAAGGAACACAAAGAGCATAAAAAGAATAAAAGAGGTTAGCCAACACGATTATTATTATTTATAGGTATAGCCCTTTATTTAAAGAATTTCTTTATAAACAACTTTTTCCGTTTTCCTCAATGTAGCTACTAAGAACAAATTATCTGCGCTGGTGACCCGGGAGCAGCTGGGGGATCGAGGCCAGCGGCCTGGAGTGTCTGTCCTTGCGACTTGTTAAGGGTCATAGCTAAACAAACGCTGACTGTGAATTGCACGCGTTTAAATGGAAAGGGAAAATTATTGGGAATGAGGGGTATACGGGGTATGAAAACTATCTCCGTTTTCCCGTTAGGATCTCCGCTTCAGTAATATTATTTTGCAGCGATGCTACTTTAAGCCGAGTTCCATTACACAACTTCAGAGGGGCTGTGTTCCGGAAGCATCATCGGAACATGACTTTCAGGGCGATGTTATGCGTGGAGAGTCCGGATGCACTTAGAGTTAAGAAACTCTTCTGGATAAGTGGTGGCATCAGTTTGATCCAAGACTATATTTATTGAGTTTTACGTCACCTCATACCCTTCAGTGTCTTGCAAAATGCTGCGGTATATTGCAGGCGCTTGCTCATTATTAGGTGTTAATATAGGTCTTTCACACAGCCAAAAGTTTTCTTGGCGTGTTATTTGGGCAATGCTTCCATAGACGGAATGTATTAGTTCCTTGACCGAAAGAACAATTTTGCAAAGGCTCTGTGGGAAAGTCACCAGACCATTTGATTCAGGCAATACACCCTCTCCGATTTTTAGTAAGATGTTTGAAAACTCTTTAGCGGGTGGATTTCCATCCAGCTTTGCTTTCATGTTTCATGTTAAACTTGGTTTCTGTACACGAGGCGCCATCTGTTATTTGTTTTGTGAACTTAAGTATACCTTGACCGCTTATCAGTTTGACTAAACTATCAGCTTAAGAGAGTTTAGCCTAGAACTCGACTTCTACTTGGTGTATCACGGTAAATCATACACCATTTTTTAAGTTACACTTAAAACAATGCAACTGTGAAAACCGCGTTAAGTTTCTTGAAGTAGTTTTTGTGTGATGAGGTAATAAATTAACATACAGAGAAACAGACAAATATACTATAAATGGTTTGTTTTGGCTTCTGTTAGTGTTATTAAGAACCTGTCGCAAAAGATTTTCTTAAAATTTTCTAAGTATAGACACCGGATCAGTTACAGTTTTATTATAAGTATAAATATACCATAGATATTTATTTTGTTTTTACGTCTACAAATATCGCTTGCTCTTGGAGTAATGGTAGCCAGTTTCCTCATTGACCCGTTATTACCCCAACTCCATGGCAAACTTTATTTTGTTTGTTTCAATGCTCAAAAATTGGGTCAGAACGACGGAAAAGGATAAATGGGACCATCACTGAAGCAGAAAATTTCAGGTAGTTCCTGTTATAAGATTCTTGTGTCTGTCTCCACACATGCGGCTTTTGGTCACCAAAAGAAAAGGAGAACATGGATTCGTCACTAAATAGAACATTACTCCAGTCATCTTGTCCCCAAGTAACTCTTTCCTTGCATCACTTTACACAAGCTCGTCTTTGCTTCAAAGTCATCAGGAGTTTAATTTTGGGAACTCTAGACTGAAACGCAAATTGATATAGTCGTCTGTTTGTAGTTATGCTTGACACGGTTGCTCCGCACTTTATTCCACTCATAATGAATATATTTAGTATACCTTTGAAACGATGTTTCTACACACTGTTCTGCATTAGCTTGTCCTACTGTCAACAGTCTTGCATCTCTTCCGATTTCCTGTACAGTTTTGCCAAATGAACCTTGGGGAGTTAACCGCTCATGTTATTCGGTTTGTTGAAATAAATTCATTATTCATTACAGCAGTTGTTGGTATGTTTTCTTTTTGTAGAGACTCATTTTGAATTACCTGAATTTTATTAATTCTATCTATTTTATAGTAGTTTTAATTGCCATCCTGTCATTTTTATTACCATCTTAATGTGATTATTATAATAGTGAATAAAAAGTCCCCAAAAACTGACTTTGAAAGTTGTTTGTTCTAAACAACAGAATATCTCTGAGCTAAGCTTTGACTGTGTCGGTAACCTCGAAGAATGTTTGTGATGATTATCATAGCTTGCCAGATTCGGTGTTAATCAATCCGCCATTATTCGAAGCTTATATTACGGAAAATTCCATGATGCATCCGGTTATTTAAACAGAAATTTTTCCTGATGCTTCTCTTCCTTCGAAACAACACGTGTGGATCTTGTGCAATGTTTTCCGCGACAACAGAACTGCGATAAACATTCCAGGCGACTTAAATGAAGGATTGTCATGTGTCTTCGAATGAATTTCTTTCTTTATGAAATTTTCCATCATCTTTTATAGTAGTTACACCAAATCATTCAGTATATGAAGCGCTCAAAAGTGATTTTCCTACATAATAAAATATTTGATAATACTGATGATAATAGTGGCGCTAGTTAAAGTTTTGATGTTTTAAAATAAATAGTGACAATTGTTGAAAATAGAACGTTTACAAAATTATAATGCAGACTGTTGTAAAAATATAAAAAAAACCTAGTTGAGAATGCGTGATACTGCATTGTCAGAAGGATTTTAGAAGCGCAAGCTAGTGTGAAATACAATTCGTTTGACTAACATTTACAGGGTGTCTCACCTAAAGTGAACCAATAGCCAACTTCTAAAATCTGAGAGTACTTTCAATGAAAGAATTATTGTATTTTTATGTAAGGGGTTTTATGTGTATTCCGTTTCCAAAAAAATACCATTAAAATAGGGGTTTCCATTGAAGATTTCAAAGTTGACTTCCATATTCAAAATTGGGGTCGGTTAATTTGTAAAGTTGCTGCGAAATATAGAAAGTTCAAACTCCTGTAGAGAATGAGCTAGGGAATTGATTATCAAATACGGACATCTCATTGTTGAAAGTATAAGCTTAAATTTATGTTTAAGCTTAGAGAATCTTTTGTTGGGCCAATAGCGTTTTCGCACAGTTTTTTTTACATCTGTAAAATGTGCAGTAAGCACTCTATCATTATTCTTTCTCTTCATCGGTTTTCTCATATTCTAACGAAAGAGATTACCTTATCAGTCATCCGGGGCTGTTACAACAAACACCACAGTCTTGATAGCATAAATAATCCTAAATGTTCTCAAGATATTTACCCATCGCGACTGGTTCTCCCTTATCATTCTATTCGTTATTGGTTCTCCCTTAACTATGTTGACAAACTTCTTAAGAAGCATTAATCAAAATTCGTAGCTGCGTTCAGAGAATTTTTTATCCATACCATTTTTAGCAGTCTCTCAATAGTAAATCTCTCTCTGTTCAATTCGCAATGAAAAGCTCATTATAACGCGATTTCTTCCATTTAGGAACTCTGCCAAGGTTTCCTCGTATACATTATGTACATAAATAAAAAAAAAGTGCAATTAATGGACAAGATTAATCCCATATTACCTCACTCACAATTTAATCTTTCGTTTACAAATCATATTGCACTGTAACTTAGTGAAAATTTTAGAAATTATATCCTAGAACTGAAATGCAGAACGTAATCGACTTCCACTTAGTGAACATCATCTTCTTCGGGTGAGTTTCTTAAGCGCCTCAAGAATTAGGTGATGGCACCGTGATTGACATTGGACGTGTATCGCTAAAAATTACATACTAAAAAAATTTGAATTTTCACCAAACCGATTCTTCTATTGTTTATCACTTCACTACTCTTGCACTTTGTTCATATTATAAGGAAGTATTACGAGTCTTTCCTCAACCGGAAATTAAACAACATCACCCCATATTGTATCATCCACATGAGTAAGGGTACCATTTCTTCCTTGTCTTTGTTCCGTTCCACGCTTAAAATAACTAATGATCCATCGCCAACAACCATACATAATAAATATTATTAAACTCCGAAAAATGAAAGCCTAAAGATAAATAAGAAATTTTTCTTCTTGAACAGTAAAGAGAAATAAGATCAAGATCTCAAACTCTGACAGAGATGATTTCCATATTTCTTTCCTTTAGCAAGCTAATAAAATGACTCGAGTAATGGTTATTCAACCTTCATATCATTCAGCGTATTGTTCGAAAGTTGTTTTCATTCTCTGCTATTCCATTGTTCGGTATTTATCAAATCAGAAACGTCAATCAAACCTCCTTCCGCTTTGCCGTTGAAGAGCTAAGTACTGCAATAGTACAATTTACCTTTCTGAAATCATTGGAAGAAGAATGAATCTAGACGTTTGGAATAACAAATGCTCCGTCTTTAAATAATAATTATAATATAATAAATTCTATTCTTTAAAAGTTATATTTTATTCCTTCCTGTAATTTCTAACGCGGTTTTAAATCTTTAATAAGGTCATTCTTCTATGGCATTAATGCACAAACTAGATGACATTGGAATTCATAAGAAAATTGATTATAGGCCATTTAAATATACTGAAAAAAAAACATCGCAATTTAAAAACGATTTTTATTATTACGATTTAGAACGAAAATTGCGGAAACTTATTGTTCAAATTGCAATGATTCAAAACGGTAAGATGATGCAATAATTGAAAATGAATCTACCTGCTGTATGTCATAATTTAAATCATAGATTTCGAAATCAATAATCCTAAGTAATAAAATTAATAACAATAAAATCATAAAAATAGCTGAAAAATATAAATTTAGCGATGTAATTTTTTTGAAAAGATAATGGTATATTCTTCTCGTATAAAAGAATATTCGTATTTATAAAGAAAAAAATTATGATCTCAGAGCCCAATTCGAATCCACACATAACGCCAGATATAGCGCGGACAGACATTCGAGCCACATTAGTATGACCATCTCTTACTTTGTCGTCAGCAGCTCGTAGCCAAAAGGAACACGTGGCGCGAGAAAAGGTATGGAACTGTTTTCTGCACAAATACCAACATTACTGTCATGAATAAAACGAGCGATTCATAAAATCTGTCTGCAAAAGGGGATAATCATTAGTATTCGGACCAAGGGAGATAGCTTCCGAAACTGCGTATTTCTGACCTGTTCGCATACTGGTGTGATTAAAGTGCATCATGATTGGAGAACCGACACCATTGCAAATAAACGGCGTGGAAAATGAGGAGCACTATGTGCTATTGATATGAGAGTTCAACATTGACTGCGATTATGTGTGCAGGCAGACCGATGCACAACAGTCAAACGAACCAGGGAGCCGCCATATGTGTCCACAAGGAGAGTAGAGTGAATCCTATTGCATATGATAATCCGAAGAATGCTGACAAAGATGCATCGGCAGAAACTGCTACGATGTGCATTGCAGTGTAGGAATTACAACTCTCGTGAATGGCAAAAGGCTGCCTTCTCCATAGAGTCACTGTTCGAAAAAATCGTTTTGCCACCATTTTTGGAACAACACAAGCTGGAATGGCAGCGTCGTTATGTTTTCTTGGCATTGTCCGGATGTCAACCGATTTGATCATTTATCCATCGTAGCGGATCAGAATATAGTCTTCCTTGGGACGGATGGGATATTCCAACGGGACAATGCGACATATCAAACGACCAGAATTGTCCAAGAATGTTTGGAGGAGTACGACCAAAACTTCCAAGCACGACCAAAATTTCCCTGGCCCCCTAAATCCCCAGACCAAAATTCAATCGAGCATCTTTAAGATAACCTCAACCGCTATGCTCGCTCCATGGATTCTCCATCACGCATCCTTCAGCAGCTGTCGGACGCATTGCAGTCTACATGGTTCCAGTGGACACCCTTCGAGCATCTTGATGACTCTATCCAATGCTTCTGTCCATACCATATATGTCAATTACTCTGGTGGTCATTATAATGTAGCTCCATTGGGTATATTTATAAAAGGAGATGGAGCCAGAAACTGTGAACACAGATTAACAAGAACAACAGGAAACCACTATTCCACATCAAAGGCTTATTGCAACGTATGCGCATTTCGGCAGCCAAGCTGCCTTCCTCAGCGTATACAAGAACTTGATCAGACCAGAGAAGTTGTTCTGATAAAGTAAAAGAATTACAGAGTCACTTGTATAGTAAAAGAGAGCTAGTTACAATCCAATTACAGAAATAAATACAAGTTCAAAGTACATAAATTGAAACTACAGGTAGACGATGATTAACCAATCAGGAGTCGTTGTTGTCCATAGTACGTTTATTCTTTCCATAGGTCAGTTTGGGAATATGTAAAAGTTTTGCCAAGTCTCTCAATTGTATCAAGTCCATGGGGCCCAAGTCGCTGTTTAGTAAATTAGCAGGTTCTTCACTGGTGATGGCATACGACTCTAGGAAATTTAACAATTTCGGGTCACTTGTGCTGTAGATAATTTCAAAGTCTTCAGGATTATAGTCGTGTTGGCAATCTAGGATATGGTCAGCGAATCTCGATACTGCAAAATTTCCTTTCCTGATACATGCCAAATGTTCACCAATTCTTGTCTTGATTGCTCTCCGTGATTGCCCGTAGTAAAACGCATTACATTTGGCACATGGTAATTTGTAGACTCCTGATCTATTTTCCTGCGGAATTATATCCTTTGGATTCTTTATCTGTTTTTTAGTTTTGTTGGAACTCCTATAGACTATAGTAAGGCCAAATTCTCTTGCGATCCTCTTCATGCCCCTATTTAGTTGTTGATTATAGGGCAAGGCTAGCACTCTTCCTGGGGTGTTTCCTTTCTGTAATGTGGCGATGTTTTCCAGGTTGATCTTGTGTTTTACTTTTTTGGAGATGCTTTTAACTATTTCTTTCTGGTAACCGTTCAATCTGGCAAATCCCTCGATTGTTTTAAGTTCATTTTTCTTGCTTTTTGCGTTCAGAGGGATGACATGCGCTCTGTATACCATATGTCGAAATGCTGCTAATTTGTGCTGGTTTCAATATCGGAGGTGGCTCAAGAATTCAACATCCCACGGTCCAGTTTCAGGCAACCGCTAACAGGCAACTGATACTACGCCAGATGACATCAGATTTTAACCAGGGTGATACAAGAGCTGTATCGATGCGAACTGTGCAACGAAATCTTGTGTCCAGCAGAAGACCCACGAGGGTGCCCTTGCTAACAACAAGACATCGTCAGCAACCTCTCTCCTGGCCCCATGAACACATCGACTGGACACTTGACAACTGGAAACGTGTGACCTGGTCTGATGAGTCTAGATTCCAGCTAATGCAAGCTGATGGTAGGGTTCGAGTGTGGCGCAGACCCAAGCTTTCAAGCATGCACTCTCCAAGCCGTAATGGGCAATTATGGGAAGCTCTTCAGTCGGAATGGTTGGCAATGTCTTCAGATGTCTTCCACCGACTTGTGGAATCAATGCCACGTCGCACTTTGGCACTTCGCCGGGTTAGAGCAGGTCACACACATTATTAGGTGCTATCCCATCTCTTTTGACATGTGAGTGTATGTCAACGGAGTTAAACCGTGACAATTTTTTTTATGTATCAAGGATTCATTTGCGACCCTCCGTTTATTGTCAAAATACATTCAAAATAAGGTTTTCTACCTCCCCTAAAAGTTTGCACACCGAGTTCGTAAATACTTGTACGTATATCCCAATAGACCAAGTTTTAAAATTTGTGCGCAATCTACTGCGATTCTGATCAACTTTAACTTTGGAAAAAAAAATGGGACGATGGTGTTATATAACTGTTTGTATAAATTAAGAAAAACAACGTAGAAAGGAATGTATAGTGAAACCAGATGTAGGGCCAGAATTCCAAATTACAAGTTTTACTCAGGTTTGTCAGCATATTTCAAGCAGTCCGAATTCAGACCACTGTTTCATTCGAAATACTAATATTTGAAGACAACAGCTACACCTTGTATATTTAACTGGTTTCCTGAGCTCACGGTATATACTAACTATTACATGTACAGTTTAATATTATCTGAACTCTATGAGATAGTTGAACGGAGAGAAAATTTCGAATGAAAAATACTTTTCATTTTGATATGTGAACGAAAATCCACCAAGCAGATGCATTTATTTTCTTATGATGGTGATAATATTGAATGGGCAGAAATGAATGCTTTTCTCCATGCTTCAGCTTCATCATTTATTCATGCTATTTATATAAGATTAAGATTAATTCTCTTTTTTACACACTTTTAATTCATTTCACTTGTTTGTCAAATTATATAATCAATATATCGTTTAAATTTCCGTTGTTCAATCGATTCCAAATTTGGCACACTGGTTTATTTCCGGTGACAATATAATCCAATATTAAAAATTTTCAAAATTGGAATTCTTAAAAAAAATTAAAACTTATTTTTATTTAATTTGCTTCACTGATAGAAGATGGGCAACATCTTCAGATTTCTTCATCTAATTAAAATCTCTGGGCAGGGTGGGCCACTTCAGATTTCCACGATTTTTTTTTTTTGGTTTTATAGTTATCATATAAAAGCATGTTTTTAAAAAAAACAAAGACTAAAAAGAATAAAAAATAGAAAAAAACTTTAATCACACACTTTAAAATACCGCCTATTTTAATATTAAATTTTGAAACGAAAATACGGCATAATAAAATAAACGTACCTTTTTTAATTATGTTTTTTTCTTTATAGTGCACTTTTTAAGGTAAATGTGCGTGCTTAAAAATTTTTTATTATATTTTTAATTATTCACTCTATTCTATCCTATATAACTAACATCGATTAAAAATGATTGTCAGTGCAAAAACAGTTCGCTCAGCAGCACTGAGTAAACTTTTCATGATTTTATCTTGTATCTGCGATGAATGTTGCCTTCGATTAAAAGATGAATCAGGATATTAGTTCAAATCAAGCAGTATTGATAGGAAATCTTATGAATCGAGCCATGTTTTATTCAATCGAGGTCTTTGAGATTAACAAGCCCATGCCGCTCCGTAACAATCACTAAACTGCGTGAGCGAGCGATTTCCATAATCTACCACCAGACATCTTCCTTTATGGATAAAATCAAGGCCTCCTATAGACAAATCTAAAGCTCTATACAGGGTGTCTCAGAATTCATGGTACAAACTTCTAGGGGTGATAGGTAGTGCTAACAGGAACAATGATTTTCTATGACATTTATGCCGTTAAGCCCTCTTGTGGGAGATAAACGCCACTAAAGGGTGGCTGCAGGAAGATCACAAGTTGTTAAAGTTGTTAAAGTGTGCGATGGCTTGATACCCATTTCATCAAATATGAGTGAAATAATTATTTTCTTCAGTGGTTAGTGTTGAAGAATCTTGTTGCAGTCTTTTTAAGTGGTGGTTCCAATTTCTCTATTAGAGAAACCGATATACGTACAAGTTTAGTGTTTGTGAATGTGGTCAATAAACTAGCAACCGAGTGATGTGTAAGGGTGTTGTCGTGTAGCAACAACCAATTCTTGCTGCGCTAAAGCGTAGACATCGAAGGAAGTCCTTGTAATGATGCTTGAGTACAGTTGATCATTCTGGGAGGTCACCTGTCTTTTAGCATGTCCTGTCACGGTTTCTTTTATCGTGGCGATGTTGGCGATTTCCAGGTGGCCATTGTTGCTTCAGTTGCGGATCGTAAAGTAAACACCATGTTTCGTCACCTTGTTGTGATCCCGTTGAGAAACGTCCCATCATCGTCAGCACTACTGTTCAGATGGCCGCAAATGGTCATGCTATTTTCACGTTGGTCTTGCGTCAAGATGCGCGGAATATTGTTGGGTAACACGCGACATTTTCAGGTCATCAATGGGAATTTTATGACATGTACCATGACTAATCCCTACAGCTGCTGCGAGATCATCTACCAATTGGGACCAGTTAGCACGCACCAATGTTGCAATCTGTGCGATCTTGGTTTCAGCTCGGACTGTTGTTGGACAAACAGTTCGTACATCATCATCCATACTGTCTCTCTCCTCTACACAATGTTTGTGCCATCCATAATGTCTCTCTCCTCTACACATCTCCGGTCCATGGCTTCATCGCGGTATACTTTTTTAATCATCTGATTTTTCTAATTTTTAGCAGAACTTCACGTTCACCCGTTGCTCAAATTGCTAAATTCTCGAGTAATTTCACGTTCATAAATAAGGTATTCCGAGAGTATCTTTGAATATCTTTCTTTAAACTTAATAAAATCAACCCATTTCTCAGTCATAAGTTATCTATGGCTTTCTTCCGGAACTCGCATTCAAAACAGAGACCATAGTTCTGTTTACTCTGTACGGACGCAACTAACTCTCGCTGGAACGAAGAGGTACTTACAGGACATCATTAAGTTATGTAAGCTATTGTGCCGTGTCCACGAATTTAATGACTGTAGGGGGAAGTCAAGCAGACGATCTTTTCCGAAAAATTCCCAAAATGGAATCATCAGCAAGCGAAATCAGGGAAATGACTTAAAAAACTTCTGTTCAAGGAATCATCTCCCGAAGTTTGTAACTATCCTTATAAACTTTCCCCTGTCTCCAAGAAAACTTTTGGATACTACCTTAGTCTCCGTACAATAGGTTTCATTTAAGTAGTATAGTAGTATGGCTTTCAACAATTCGTGAGCCGTGCTTCCTTTGAAAATTCACAACTAGTAAATAAATGGAGTTAGTATACACTGAATGGATTACTGTTCCAAACTTCTAGAAGTATAAGACAGCAATAGCTAACTATGTCGCAATGAATACCTTCGATCAGTATGGAGTTCTGATTTATTCAATCATGAATACTGATTTTTGCTATCTTCAGTGTGCAGTGTGGCTTTTGCGTCACTTAATGGTTTGTCTCAATGGAAGTTTTTATGGACGTCGAATGGAGTTTTTCCACATGGAAGTTTAAGATTTTGTTAAATTTAATGACGGGATATAAAGTGATTATGACCTTGCCTGACCTGAAAAAAGAAGTTTTCTACTTAATTTCATTCGGTGTAAGGAACGTTCAGCTAAATATCCGCTCGCCAAAACGTTGTTGATAAACAGATTCTAAATATTTCTATGATAATGGAACCGTAAACATCAAACTGAACCTAAAAATCTGTAATGAAGGAAACTTGCCATAAGAGAAAAGGCACACCGTAGAAATCTACAACAGTTTAAAGTTTATATTTAAGGAACAGAAGGAAAGAATTAAAATTTAAAATCAGGTTATTAAATGTGTTTTCGCAGAAATCATAAATTGAGAGCAGCGATTTTAGGCGCATTGAAAAGACGGAATTGTTTTTTCCTGTTTAACAAGCAATAAAATATGGCAGTCTTCCAAAAACTGATTCATTACCAAAAAAGAAGTAATTAAAAAAAAGGAAAATAAATAAACAAATTCTTCATTTAGGTGTTAAATGCAAAGTTTTAAATGCTTACGTTAATTAAATGTCATTAAAAGGGTAAATTGAGTTTTAAGGAGTTTTAATTAAATGAAGAGAAATTTGAACACAATTGAATCACTATATTTGGTAAATTAATTATTGTTAATTAATTTACAATAGGCCGTAAGTGAAGATACATGAAACAAATGGTGTTTTTGAATTAGATTTCACCGAAAATAATTTTTGAAAATATTTATTATGAAAACAATGAAGCAAGTATTAATGAATGATTGAAATTATCCAAGTGATAATCATGAAAATTCGGCCACGCATGTGCCCGAAACACGTCAATCCTGCCACGCGTGTGCCTAAAACACGTCAATCCGTTAAATTTTTTTGTTTGTTTACTGACTTCAGTTTCTTTTATTTAAGATATTTAACACCCGTAAAATTGATACAGAATAAGAGCGAACTATTAGCTTCAAAATTTAGCCATTAAATAAAAAAAAATCCGGAATTAGGTAAACTACCTTAAATATGGAAGCAATCATGCATGAAACAGTTTATCCTGAATTTCTAGAACTTGTACATTTCAAGTTCACCATATTGCGATATTCACCAGAATAAAATATTTTTTTGTCGATGGTGATCGGTGAAATAAGAAACATAACAATATAAAGTGGAAATAGTCATTTTAGAAACATCTAAATTTTCATAGGAAGTTGAGATGTTAGAGACCTGATACTCAACTGCGGAGATCGCTCGACACTTCTTATGGACATTATCTATGGTAAAGATTTGCAGAAACGTTTTACAAGATTTGTCATCCCTAAAGTTTACAATCACTATAGATCGTTATTACATTGCGTTAATGGTGAGAAGGACAGCAGCGCGTTTTGATTTTGCACCTATTCAGCATTCGTTAGACCATTTAGTAAAATACACGAAGATAGATTATTCAGTGTCAATTTTCTATTCACCATGATGGATGATAAAATAACTTCTAAGAATTTTTGACGAATGTCATGTAAGAAAAAGAACTTAGCCTACTCATCACAGTAAAATATCGAAGACTACAAATCTTGGGCTCACCCCACAAGAACATTTCTGGGACATTCTTCGGAAATCCGCAGATACAGCATCACTTTCATCTACAACAAAATTATTGCCCATCGAAATTAAGGGTCTACGTACGTATATCGTCGGTGTTTAAGTTGCATATTATCAGAATAAGCCAATCTCCATGTGCTTTATAATAGTCTGGTTTATACACGTTGGGGTAGCCTTTATAAGATTCCTTTCTTCTTTTACGTTCCCATTTTGATAGTTGGTTGGGTTGATAGGTTTTTGAGCGCGTCAACATTTAGATCATTTTGCGCTTTTTCACATGGCTAATAGAGAGTTAGTGTTTTTTCGTTACGAGAATTTAGTTACGAAATATTCAAGCAATGTTCTCGTGTAAAAATTTCTCGTGAACAACAAATCTGCAATCTTGTGTTTTCTTTCGTATCGAAAGCGAATCGAAATAACCAACGAGATATAATACTAGGGTACAAGTGGCGCCATCTAGTGTCAGAAAGGGAAGTTTTTTTAAGTTACGAAATATTCAACTGTATTACTCTAGGCGGAGTAAAAGTACTCCATTTTCCATAAATAGATCATTGAGGGTGATAACTGGTTGCTAACTGACTCATGTGGTGAATAACAAGGCACAAACAGGCACTCCACTAAGCGAGAGAACTAAAATGGCGGATTTTTGGCCGGATGCTCTCGCTGTGCACAAGTGCGCATGAACAAGGATATCTATCATATGCAATCGACAGTTGCCAAAGAGATCGAAAAATTTTTGCGTGAATATTTTTCGTAACGTACGAGAATCGTCTAACTTTAACGGAAGTGACGTCAATTTTTTTTCGTTTGCGTACGTAAAAAAACTAACTCTCTAATATCTTAGGCATTCCTGAGACAATGGCTATTATTCCTGGAAGAAACACAAACTCCCCTACTCACAATGGGATTAGAGAACTGAAAAGCTTATGCCCTAGCGCTGTCGGCCACCAGGTGGGATCGTTCCTTTTTTGTGGAAGGAATACCATGGTCAGTCTCACTATCCAGAACAATTCCTTTGTTCAGGTACATGGGAATTAATCGAGCTAAGTTCAATTTACTCTCTGCATTTCCAGATACAGTTTAAATGAAAATTCACAAAAAGTAAACCCGGACAATCTTATAAAGATTGCTTCGCAATATTCTTTGATGATGGTCTAAATACATTGAAATGTCAATGAGACAGAAATTGTTCAAACGTTTTGAGATTTTTTGTAGCAGTAATTTGAAACTTTTTTTCAAATCATGCAAACACTTATGAGGCAGACAATGAAACAAACAAACATAAAAACAAAACCCAAAAAAAAACTCCACAAAAAACAGCCACATATTAATAAATGTATCCAGAAAATTTGCCGACAGAGAATAATTGTTTTTGTTAAATAAAATATTAAAAATAAAAATGAGCTTTTTTTTTGTTCAAAATTCAAAATTTATTCGGATTAATTTCAAGAGATGTCTGGATTTTGATATTTCTTCTTCACAGATAAAAATAACATAGAAAATCAATACAATTCATCTGTTTGTTTTTATAAGAAACTTTAATTAAAAACGGAAAGGGATACCTTTCCTAAAAAAAGAAAATAAATAATAGCGAGTAAATCAATTACCTGACGTAAATATTTCTTTTGTGCGAAGTTTTTCTTCGTAAATTGGCTTCTTCAAATTTTCTTCAATAATCTGTTGTTTCGGTAAATATCAGAGTAAGAAAACATGTTTCTCAATACCATTTTCTCTTTTATTCGTTTTTCGGATATCGCATTAGTTCTCGGTTGAGTGGCATTATAATGGAACATTCTAGCAGAGAAAAATAAATATTCTTCTGTAGGAAACAAAATGTAGAAAAATAAAACTTAAAGGTATTATGTCTTTTAGACGTAAAAATATTTCATACTTACTAAATTTTTAATGAATAACATATTTTAGAAACCACAAAAGTTAATGAACAAGTAAGCAATTAATTTTCAAAACAACTAGTCAGTATTGCAAGGTGTTTAAATTTAGTTTTTTTCTATGTTCATGTGTTCCATATGATTTGCATTTACTGGTAATTACTTTATCGATGGGATTCTATATCAAGAAAACCCTTCTGGGTTTAGCTTAAAAGGAGAAACTTCATGTTGAAATTGCCATTGGTTGGTTATCAATTTTATTTTTGGAAAGGGAATTCTTTTAATGCATTTGAAATACGATAGCAGTAATAGAAAGGGGCATAAACAACGACACAAAGCAACGAATGCATGGTTTGAACATCGTAAAACATGAAATAAAATTTAATAAAAAAATTAAAAGGAATGCAATGACTGTATTCTGTATAAATCAAATAATTTTTATGGGGGCATACAAAATGATCTCATCGCTGAAACATTACAAATATCCAGGAAAAAAATGTAACTTTTGATTTCGGGCATTGTTTCTAAGCAATGTGATCCGGTGATCGAATTCTTCGTCCTTAGTTTCCATTGAAACAAATCATAGCAAAAATCCAAAATGAAACAATTTCTGGAATGATGCCCGATAATGCATTCAGCGAATGGAAACGTCGAAGGATGAAACTGGAAACTTGAAAACATCTCAATTATTTTTACACTCTAAACCTTTAACCAGAATTTGATTTAAAAGCTCGTAAAAACTATAAAAATAGAAAGATGGGTGAACCGAGTGAATATTTCTCGTAAAATCAGCACTGAAAATTCCATTAAAATATCCAACATCCCCTTCTATTGTATGCAAAATGGTCATAGAGTACTTTTCCACTTTCAGTTTCTAAGTAGAATTCTTTAGATTGGCCATCCTCCTCTAAGTCTAAAAAATCAAATTAGTATAAATTCTTACTTTTTTTTTTATCTGTGTAGGCATTTATCTTGATAAATAGATGTACAGACTTGATTTATTTGAATCTCATAGTAAATCGTTTTAATTTGAAGAAACAAAATCTCTTCATTAAACAGATTTTCCATAAAATCGTGTTAAATTAAAGCACTTGGATTGGACTTTCTATCGTAATCAATGCCAAGTCTCAAGAGTTTTCATTATCTTAAGTCATTAATTATGATCTCATTCTCACAGGATTTAAGAAAGGAAATGATCGAGTAATTAGTCCTGGCTGACACTGTTTTAATCTAAATTAAGATCTTTTTCTTCAAGGAAAACTGAAAAAATAGTTCGGAGAAAAACAGCCCCCAATTGCTCCTTTTCGTTATTCGTCATATAAATTTCACTCAATGACGTCCCCTTCTTCCTCTTCCTTGGCGCTACTTCCTTTCCTTATGTGTCAGATACAATGATTAAATAAAAATACTAGCAACGAAATTCTGATTGGACAGGCTTTACTGTCGATAAAAAGACCAATTTCTTTCTTCCTCCATTGTTATTCACAAACATAGTCTCCTTATTGTTTTTTCCGTAAACAGTAAGTAGGAACGGATTTGTAAATTTAATCCGAAGTGATAAACTAATTCTTGTTTTGTTTTTTGTTTTTGAAGTGTTTGTTTTCTCTTATATAATTCTATCGAAATATGAGGATGCATTGTTACTTGGGTCTAGAATAAGTATATACCGGCCATCATTTTCTACAAGACTTTCAAGTGTTTTAAACAAGAAACCGCTTCTTTTATTGTATCTTTGACTAATGTTTTTTATATTCTACTATGTTAAATACAGTTATTTTTCATCCTTAATAATAATAGAAAATTAAACAAACAAACAAGCAAACATTTAAGATGTAACTGAAAATCCAAACAGGTTCAAACAATATTATACCAATTTATTATTTCTGTTTATTTAATTGTTTTATTAATTGTTTATTTTTTCAGAAAAGTGGAAATTCTATTACCCATTGAACTTATTAGCATTACACATCAGAGAGATTTATCATCAACATGTTGTAACTCCAAATAAACGATCTCAACCTGTCAGCAATAACTCAAAGTTTCATCAATGTGTAAATCCACTCAAATTACGGAAACTTGGACTGAACGCCAAAAAGAACGCAGGGCAACAGATGCATAATTAGAAATAGACTATTTACCTATTGGGACTTTTTGGATTTTCATTTACATCTTAACTTATATAAGATTTTTCTTGTTTATTTATTTAGTTTTCTCATATCAATTAAGGAAGAAATTAACTTAATTTAACCTAATATATTATCTACAAAATTTTTCCATCAACAAATCCAATGTTTTTACAGTCATTTCTGTTTTTTTCTTTAATAGATGAACATAATAGGAATTGGACACTGAACATTTGATCCATCAAAATATTTCGGCCAAAGTTCAAAAGTGAATGATAACGCAGAACACCACAAGCCACATAACTGATCTCTTTGACGTTTATTCCAAATGCAATCTTGAGCTCTTCAAACTACATAATTTTCTAATCTTTTTTTTCAGATTTTTTTTCTAATTAATCCATAGCAGATTCTGGAGAATCATTCTCCATAAGACAAATGAATTTATCGATTATGTTAACAGTGGAGAACAACTGAAAGAATTGTATCTCTTAAACTCTGCGTGATAAATAATACTTATTGTAGCAATTAAGTTCATTCGCTAATTTATCATTTCTTATTAGTGCTGGTTACAACATCTGAAGATGACATAATATAATGCTTAATAAAAAAAATTATTGAATCCAACCACTAAGATGGCTTTAAAATAAAAAAAATGCGTTTTCTAGCATTTCAATTTTCGATATGACATTATTTTCCTAACAAACGGATGGATGACTGCATATTTCCGAATTTAGAGTTCTTCCTTTCAAATATCCGCTAACAAGCAAGGAATCTATCTAGTTCTCAAGACTTCTCAGTAATGGAATTATTTGATTATAAAAAAACTTGACGAAATGCCTCTGAATATGAAATATTAGTATAACAACTACAAATTCACTCGTTAATGTTTTTTAAGTGATCTCGCGTTTTTTGGTTTAATAAATTTTTAAAGAGTAAAGAATAAGCAATTTTAAAGCTTGTTTGTAAATAATGAAGAAACAACATGCATGGTTTTCATTTTATTAAGTTTGTATCAAGATCATAGATTCTACTAGATATAAGCAACATTTACTGAATACAGATGCAAGCTATGGTCTGTGCCATATACAAGTATTATCAGAGAATATTAACCGACTGGTAGCTATTATTTTACAACTGAAGAAAAAAATAAAATTTGTAATCTATCAATTTTGATGTCGATTAATACCCTTTTAAACTAGCTAGGTTATCAGTCTCCGTGTGTCAGGAGATGCGAACTGATAACAATAACAACAAATTGCCGACGTCTTCAAGTGATTAAATTCCTTATTTACGGACAAAATGATGAAGAATGTTAATTTTCAAGGTTATAAATATAATCTGTTTTCAGGTAACTCATAAATTTCAGAATACTAATTTAAAGAATTTCAAGCTACCAAAAAAGCCCATTAACATAAATTGGTCTCTGGGAAAGTGCAAATGTTTCCTTCTTTTGGTGCTTGGTATAGATATTTAATCTAAATTCATATTAGGATCTACTATTGCTGATAAATACAAAAGAAAAGGGAATTGATAAGCAATAAGGTAATAAAATAAAAATGTTTATTAATAAAAGTGTTTCGCCTTGTTCAAATCCTATGCATCGTTATTTATCACCCTTCATACTTTTATCCATCATTGAGATCGAATGGAGAAGAACATATTTTCCTCCTTGCTTCAAAGGTGTATTTTATTTTCAAAACAGGAACTTTCGGAAATGTCATCAATCAAAATAATACCGAAATGTTTTCGAACATCAGGATGCAAGGTTTCTCTTCAGATGGCGATTGAAACTATTAGAAAATTAATTTAATATCAATTCATTTAAACTCTGTCAATATTATTAATTAAACTTTTATTTTATTTGTGACATCGTAAAACGATCTTCGCGCATCCTCAGATATATATTTTTTTTAAATTTACAATTCCGTGTAGAAACTGCTTAGTGGTCTTTTGTACAAAGATCAATGTCTCTTTGATAGTCTGCTCACTGAACTAGTCAATAATCGCATTGTAACAAAGCGAGAATTATGAATACTAAGAATATTTTCCCTGTACAATTGTTACAACATTTCAACAGTGCAAGAAAAGAAAATCGCCTTTTCGTTTGCGTATGCTTTAAGCGTAATTTTCATTAATTTCGCCTAGTCTTGTCAGGCACACTGATTAGTTATCTACTGATCTAACAGATATCGATCGCATTCGCATCGACTGATTTCTTTTCCTCGATCAACGAACCTTTAATTCTGTACATAAATCTGGTCATAATGGCGATTAGGGGGTTGGATGAATTCGATCTATCATACATTACATAGAAATCTGTGAACTTTTTGTCTCTAAGAACTCTTCACATAACTAACATTCTAAACAGTTTTTTGTAAAATTTTCTTGTTTTCTTACTTTAAGAAATCTAAATATTTACTAATAAACATTTTTTGAACTAGCATGGGAACAGAAACTTAAATTGAACATACTTTGGGCGCGTCAATACAGTATCAAATGATCTAAAAAGGTATTGATAACTCATATAATCACTGCTATAAAATACTTCTTATTTTGGTCTTTCCATATTAGTTATTAAATAAAAATTAAAAATAAAATAATAATTAACAATTAACAAAATAATTAATAAATAATAATAAGTAAAATCAAAATAAAACTATAAAATCAAATAAAAAGCTGACGTTTCGGATAGAGACTATCCTTTATCAAAGCAAAAAGGATAATTCTCTAAAGGCAATTAGAATATTAGAGAATTATCCTGAAGTTATACAGAAAAGTGAAGCAATATCATTTTTTTCCAAACCTCTTCGTTTTCGAACAGTTGAGAATAGACCTAATAGATAATTACAGCATATCGCAAATCTAATAATTATAAAATGTGCCTTATGACTTGAGCACGTTATGAAGCCAAAAGCAGTTAATACTCCGAATAAACGTCCTTGAAAGGCCCACAAACGAGCGAGGCAACTACTATAATTAAAAACCAGAAGGTAATTAAAAATATTTAATTCTCAAAAGCTCCAGTTGTGAAAATGCTAAAAAAGAGTATATGCCTTAATCTATATAAAGCGGAATTTAAGGAAAATTTTGGTAGCTCAATTGGTAAGAGCGGTGCCAGCGAAAAACATGATCCTTGGTGGAGTCCAGGTCGCGGAATTTTTTCTTCCCCTTTCTACTTTGTAATTATGGAATTTATGGGTTTAATTTTAGTCAATGTGCTCTTTCTTCCAATCACAGTACCCATTTCCATATCTGTAAAGGTCCAAACACCTATATATAAAAGGCGTACTGCAGAAGTTTGTAGCCATGGACAACACATGAGATTTAGAACAAAAATTTTTAGAATCTTTTTCAAAATACTCTCCTTTGGAAATATGCACAGACTCATCTGTTTAAACCAATCAGAAAATGACTTGTTTATCAGTCGACTCCGGAGACACTCGAAATTATGCATGTCCATGTATGCGACTTCGACGCCCTCATCACAAGAAAATCGAACCCCACGAAGCTCATTTTACAAGCGAGGAAACACGAAGAGGTCGCATATAGCCAGATCCGGCGAGTAAGATGGACGGCACAATCGGGAGACGCGCTGCTCCACAAAAAACTCCGCAGTCCGAACTGTCCGATGCGCAGGAGCATTATTCTTCTGCCACAACAAATCTCGAAGTCCAGTTCTTGGGTGCTTTTCTCGCCAGTTTTATAGCACTTGAAATCACACTTCGTCACGTACCATTCTACAGTGACAGTTTTGCCTGTTTGCAGGGGAATGGTTGCCACATGCTCAGTGCAAGAGAAGAAGCTATCAACCTTTCCAGCGCTTCGAAATCGTTTTCGATTTCTTCGGTGGAGAATCTCCTTTGTACATATCCACTCTTTTGACCGCTCTTTTAGTCTCAGGGTCAGTGATAAAGCCATATTTCATAGCCATTTAAGATGTTGTAAACTAACCGTGATTCGCCTTCTTCGAATCTCTCGAGCACTACATGGCACCTCATCACTCTTTTATTATTTTATTCTGACGTGAACACGTGGGGGATCCATATCGCACATCGTGTCGTCAGTTGAAGATGAACTCGCAAAATGGTGATGACTGCTGTCGATTCGACGCGGAGGGACTGTCTGTCTGCTGCTAAGTGATATGCGGGTCTGCCTTTATCATGTTCTATACACGGCGAATGTTTTCCGGAGTGACTACTGCATCAGGAGGATCTCCACTGCGGGGATCGTCTTTCAGAGACATTCGCTCTCTTCCACATTCTCGATACCAGTTTGTGGTGACACTTGCTTTCGATGGAGAATAGTTCGAGAAAGTTTTTCTCAAAGTTTCATATCACTCAGTTGAATTTTATAGTCGTAGAAAATCACCGCCTTCTTGAAATCTCCATTATGAATCGAAAGATTGAAAATCACAGTGGGCCATATCCATCTCGTACATTAAAAATCAGTTAAGGACATCTGGTCAGCTGCAGCTGAAGATTATTTGTCATATAATCAAATGGTCCATCTTCATCGCTTGAATTATATGAAGAATAGATGTTCAATTATTCACCTAACATGAACTAGCACATTTGGTAACAAACTTTAACCCTCATTTTCTCACTTGTTAAAAAATGGCACTTGGCCCACCATGTTCTCAACCCTTGGCCGACAACGCTCGCTTCCGGTCACTGTTCAGTTTAAACGAATACGTGCATGAGAATAAAGTTTGGAGAGACGTCATGTAAGGAGAATCTGCACGGTGTTACGATATTTAAAATTGATGGCGCAAGTATACCGATTAGTCAGCTACAAATTTTTGCAGTGGCCCTCGTATATTAAAATATAAGGCCTCATTATTATCTTTTCTAGTCTCGATCGTGGCTAGTGATCATAAAATTTTTAAGATGGAACTTTCAAGCAAGGTACCTGTCGAGCATTTTATTAATTTTGTTCTTGATAATGCCAGGAATAAATGGCAAAACTATTCGATAACCTATAGACTGCAAAGAAAAAAAAACGTGATAATCATAAAATAAAAAAATTCCCGAGTTAGAAGCAAGCAGATGATATCATTTTATTTTAAATCTTGTCTTCAAAACAAGTTCAAAATGATATTGTCAGAGTGGACATTAGATGCTATTGAAAGTAAAATTGTAGCCTAGAACAAACAGACGAAGAGGTAATGAAGTTAGAGTGAATGCAAACTCAATTTATAGGTGTTAAGGTTTGCACACTAATATTTTCTTGTCTACACTCACTAGATTTTTGGTTTGTTCTTCACTACAATTTTACTTTCAGTGCTTAAAATGCGCAAAAGAAATAAAAAGTTTTAATTAAATACTGAAAAAGAGATAATGCACTTCAGTTGGTAGAGTTTATTTTCTCTGGACGGGAAAAGACAGAAAATACCAATGTTTTGTGTTCACAAAGAAACTATATATGGAAAATACTGAAGGCAAGAACACGTCAAATCTTTCTTCGAGCATTTGACTGATGATCAGCTTGTGATCGAAATGTACATCTGTGCCAATAAATGTTAATTCTTTGTGGTCAAGGGGATCTTGTCTCCTGATTCCATTTGAAAAATGTTTCATTTAGTAAGTCTAATGAAAGAAACTACGAATGAAACTCGTACTTCTTGTATAGTATAAAGTAATTTTTATAGGTCAATATGTAAAGTATTAATGAAGAAGAAATACTCAAAGTTTGGGAGCCGTTGCCACACGTTAAAAGTCCTCGAAGCAAGTCTAAGTCTTGGCATACACGAGCCAGCACATCCACATCGATGGTTTCATTGGCAACTATAATGATTCACCGTCATAACTCGGGAAGGTTTGTGGCATACCTCTCAAAGAAAAAAAATCACAGAGAATACGGTCAGATGATTTAGGTGGTCAACCGCTAAATGCCTGCCTCGTATATGGCCAATCCAACGATGAGCCAGATGTTCATTCAGGTAATGCCGGACTGCATTTTGATAATGGGGTGGCACATCATCTTGTTGGAACAGGAAGTCCCTCCAATGTTCATCTAATTGCGGGCTAGAAGCTGCTAAAGCATGAGCAGTAGGCCAAAATTACTGTTTTGCAAAATAGTGGATCCTATGCACGTTGTTCCTAATAAATAATTACGTTGTATCAAAAACGTAGTTTCATTCATTATGCTGCATTTATTACAGTATTCATAACATCAGTATACACCGCTAACCGATGATAATATCACCCACGATCAATAAACATATCATCAATATATCGCTTTGAAAATTATGGATGTTAATACGAAAAACATACACTACTTGGAAAAGAATCATCGGACATCCTTCCAGAAACAATAAGCAGTACCAAATAAGAAGTCACATGTAGAAAATCGATATAATTGCTTGATAAATAGTTTCTCAGCCACTGGAATCGTGTCCTGGTGAAAATTTAACACCTTGTTCAAACTCTGTTAAACATTGTTTGAACGGCTTGTTATAATAGAGTTCCATGTTGCAGATTTGTCTATGCTTACAATTGTTGAGAAATTGGACCATCCTAAATAAACATTTAGTGATACCAGGTTGAGATGGACGCGCAAGGGGTCAACTGGAAGTGCTCCTCGAAGTGGACAACCCATCAAACTCAACGATCGACATCGTATAGTACGACGAACGGTATACGCAAAACCGCTATGAAGATTCTGAAACTATCTGGTAAAACGAAAACTGAATTAATCTCCTTGTTGGAAAGTGCAAAGGAATTCAGCAAAGTCATTGGAATACAGTTTGGCGTTGGCAAAATGCCGCTACTGCCGTTAAGGCAGGTGCAAGAAAAACATCAAATTTGTATTCGAATTCAATTCATTTCTTTAATTTTCTGCAAAAGGGCACATCAATTTCTTTTGAATAATCGACGAGAACACCTGTTTAAAAGACTTTTTTGGAAGAAAACACAGATTCTTTGAACTTAAGAACGAAACACAAATTTATTCAAAAACATTCAGTACCGATGCTCACAACATGCAGTGTTGATTGCCGTATTATCCGGTGCAACTAATGGGTACTGTTGGACATGGAGGACCGGAAAACTGTGTTATGTAGTGATCGATCACGAGAAGATGGACGTGTGTGTGTCTGGCAGTTTACTGGGAACGAAAAGTGATTGTATGGTCCTGCTTTTCATGGCTTGCCCTCGGAACTCTAGTTATCCACATTGAACAGCGACAGGTACCTGAACACAATGAAATGGTGGTTGTCTTGTGGGGTTTTATGGAACGGACTCATATAATCTTTCAGAAGGTCGATGCAACTATAACTCCTTAGTTTGTGGACAACAACTTCACCATACATGACAGGCTTCCACAGTGATTCAATCGGAATCCTATTTTGGTATGAACTGGCGTGCCGATCGAGGTCCAGGGATGTCTGTCGCATAACAATTCAGGAACTCAAGGTGAAATGGTCCAATATTACGGCCAACTACTATCATAATCTTATAAAAAGTATGCCCCATAGAATTTCAGCAGTCATTGCAGATAAATGTGTTCCTACTTCATTAAAACTTGCACAATGTCTGTTGGTTGAAACGCTTGAGTTTCCGGTGACTTTTTCCTCAAGTAGTGTATGTATGGTCACAGTATTACAATACAATAAAGGAAGAGCGACGTTATTCTCTTATCTCAAAGAAATTTCTACTGACATAAGATAATCGTTTAAGCTGATTTGAAGAGTGCCTAAATGATTATGAGAAATGAATTTTAATAATAGCTTTCACGATTTGTTGTAATTGTGCATATAATTTGGTTAATCACCTAAATAGCCCTTAGAAAAATTTCAGATGGCTTTGTTTTGCTACCATGATACTAAAAAAAAAAAATTCGCAGTAGACAAGCTTAAACATTTTGAGACAAAGAAGGCCACATTGCTTTAAGTTAAAATTCATCATATGCTTCATTTTTAATTACACCATTAAAAAAATAATGAAATATAAAAAATTGATATTTATTGCTGCCATCATCTTTTGCAAAGCTTTATTATTTACACGTGTACGAAAGGGATTTGGAATGAAATGCTTCAACCGTCTACTTTAAAGAAATAACGAGCGCTTAATGTACACTCGTGAGCAATGAAAACAGTACACGACGAATCACGTGGTTGGATGAAATGCTGCGCGTGACAATGGGCGAGTGGCACGTCAACCTAACAGCCACCACTCATGTCGCATCCAAAATCGTTCACGATTAATAACGGCCTTAAGGTTGGGGAAAAAAATAAATAAATAGAATAATACAATTTATTTGCGTTTGCGGCGACCAATGAATCTTGCAAAGGGGATCAGGGGCGCGAGGTTCTGAGTGTCGCACTAACGAGAGTCTAGTCGCGTGGCCTCTTAATTAAACCCTCGTCACAACAACCGCACCGTAAAAATTAAACGCTGAAAGCTATACCGACGGCGGACAGAGAATACGAAAAAATTTTTTTTTTTTAAAGAATTTGTTGACTGCCGATCGATGTGGACGATGGAGATTCGTCGTTCGATTAAGAAACAAAAGAACAAGCAAGTAGATATTTGATAAATATCATCTATTATACTATTATGTTTATAATTCTATTAAAAAAAAAACTATGTCGACATGGATATATTTTTATAAAGAAAAGATGAAAATCAGATATTGTTTCGATTCAAATCTATCGACATGCAGAAGAATCAATAAAAAAATTAATATCTTAAATGCTCATGTAATTTAACGAATAATGTATTCATTGCAGTGATAATTATAGCTCAGTATATAGAAAACATTGATGATCATTAACCAAACCAGGAGCATGAACCAATGTGAAATTGCAGATAAAATTAAGCCATGCAAAAGATATTTCATCTGATTTCTTGAAAATATCTAAAGAGAACTTTGTTTCGTCTCTTCATCTTGCTATCACTCGGTAAGCGGAAAAAAAAAGAAGCGTTGAATGTAAACAAGAGTGGCTGCCCCCGAACGCAGTCTCGCCGGCATAATACTGCGAATCACACGTTTCCCTTCCGCGAGAAGCTCTTACCTCGTGAGCGTGCGCTTCCCTCGCTCGTATATGTAGTCGTCGGCGGTCCCGTCTCGTGTCAAATCCCGTCGACTTTTGCTCTCCACCAATCGTTCCAGGCACAATCTACTCGCCTCCAGCATATTCCGTCGCCTTCGCATCGGCCAATACGCGCTCACAACGTGGTTGTAAGCAATTACTTCCGGTTGGCGGCGGGAAATCACGCTCTATATAAAGAGACTGCCGAGACGAATGTTCAGTGCGTGCAGGGAAAGCGGAGGCGAGGGTGGGTCTGTCTTCCCTGTGCGGCATGCGATGATGAGCTGCATTAAAAATATTCAATTATTTATTTTGCGTTTAAAATTAATTTTAAATGAAAAATTCAAACAAAATGCGTTTAAAAGCTCGCCGAGCAGCATACTATGCAACAAAAAAAAAGGCTCTTCAATGGAGGGCGATTAATACAAGGTAAACCAATTAGCATCTAATAAAGAAATGTGTTTAGAAACTGAATTTTGAAGGAAATTTTGCTTAGCACACACATAAAAAATTATATATAATTACAGAGAATTAATTAAATTAAAACCGAATACCACCAGCTACTTATCTCTAATGAGAATAGGAAACGATATATAGACTATATATTTACATATGATTAAATTAAATACCCACAAACGTTTGCTTCAATATAGTCTATGATCAGTTTAAAAAAAGGAACATAAACATTTTCAATATCTATTGTTCATGATAACATCTAGAATACAATCTTAATTTGTTAAATTAATTTTATACAGATAACATAAGAAAATGACTGATAGTTATCAAAGCCGTCTATTTCGCAATTAAAAAAAAATGTTCCTGTCCTCCTTGCTCCCTTGAAAACTCCAGTGAACATCCCTGACCCTCAGTCTCGGATTGCTCGACAAACAAACATGTGATCGAATGATGGCTACGAATAGTTCGATAATCTCTCATCTTTTTATTATTATTTTTTTCTTTTTTCTTTTCGTTTTTTTTTCTTTCTTTCTTGCTCGAAAGAACTATTCTCATTTTAATGGAATCGGTTGACATGAAACGGATGAACCCCCTGCGCAAAATTTAATTCCAAAGATTTGGAAAAAAGCCAAGTAAGATAATCGCCAGCATATTTTTCTCTTTAGCAATCCATATTTTAACGTATTGTCCGTTAGTGCACATATTGTAAATCATTATCAAAAAACATTTAAAAATGTTTCTAAATATTTACACGAAATTTTATTATTTTTAGATGAAATCGTTAAGCTTGAAGAGACACATGTAAATGAAATGACGAACACGTGATATGAAGTAAACATGAATATCAACATTTAATGGGCTTTTCAAACTTAAATAATAAACATGTTTATCTTCTTCTTAGAAAGTAATATTTAATCGGTAAAATAATCTGTTTAAATAAAGCATGGGGAATTTTTTTTGTAACAACTTCACAACTTTTACGTTTCTACGAGGGGCGATTGATAAATAAGGTCTCTATGGCTGTAACTTTTTTATTTGTTAACCGATTTTCAAAATTCTTTTTATATCTTATACTCACATTTGTCCTCTATGTAATGCACTATTCACTTTT
>JAHWFO010072985.1:0-19401 GCA_023313115.1 Rhysida immarginata
GGCATCAGAGGCGATCACGCAACCTGCTGAGCCACCGAGGCCGATCCGAATCGACGGAAACTGTACCACTCGCAACAAATTGTCAAGTATAATTAATACATATATTATTTAAATGTGAACAATTTCATGATATTAATTTTTAAATTAGGTGTCAGTGCACATTATGTGAAGATATGCCGCCATCACAAGTGCGAACGTATGCTGTTGTGATTATGCCGAGATCGATCAGCATATGCCCAGTGGTTCGGCGTGCACCACCGAAAATTCCGTCTTTTCAAAAGTCTGGGTGGATTACGATATACCAACAATCTAATTTATCCATTAGATTTGGGTGCACCTGGGAAAAAATAAAAGAAAAGTTCTTCCCCGTTGCGTTGTGACAGCCATTCGAAAAATCTTTCCTTCACAAGAACATTGTGGTTTCAAATACTGTAAAATTGTATTAAAACTAATTAAAATTCTCTCAAGCAATTTTCTTTCTTTATTTGATCATAACTAAAATTTATGGAAAAACGAACTAAATTTCAGGTTATCAAATGTATTTTGTTACACTGATATATTTTAATTTACGATCATCACTAAATATAAACTATTTCAGCCAGTTTAAACGACAAATGTATTAGCTTCAAACATTAAACCAAAATTTGCTACTGTTAGCACCATTTACTTATTTAACTAGATTACCTATTATAATTTTAATGGGATCTTAGTCTAACATTAAAAGCAATAGCCAATAACTAGTCCCCCCTCCCCTTTTCTATTTGTGAATTTTAACCAAAAAAGTGGCTTCAATTCATAATCAATTGGCAGTCCCCCCCTCTCCCCTTTATATTTTTGACTTGCTTCCATTAAATGCTTCCAATGAACAAAATAATTCCCCTTGACGATGTAGCAGGAGCTTTGAATTCGTCTATTGTTTGAAAAATTGAATTTCTCGAATGTAGTATTTAGAAATGAAAACGAGCTCTATGTTCTTACGTTTCTCATCATTTTCAATCAAATGTGGCCATCTGAACACTTGAAAACGTGTAGCTGCATTTTGTCCGGTTGCGTTTTATCCGGATATCTTTTTAGTTACATAGCCTTGCGCGAATAGATAGTGAGCTTAATTAATACCTTCGTACATTAATACGACAGGATCAATAACAAAACAAAACTTTTCAAAGTGAGTGGAGCAGAATCGACTAGTTCGCGGTCGGAAGCCAGTTATCTCTTCGATCAAAAATTATCCATATCTTCCTAATTCTTACTTAGGAAATGATAAATTATTATTACTACCTCTATTCTTATAGCCAAATACTAAATAAGAATGAGGCATGACGAATATGCGATTTACCATTCAGGAAGATTGGTCGTAAATATCTACTCAGTGAGAAAATATCAGGAGACGTTAGAGAGAGAGCTAATTTTTAATGCCGGGGCATGGCGGTAAAATCCATGTCAACATAGTGAATTAGAGAAATAATTAGCAGTAATTATTTGAAAGCTTCCACAAATAAAAGCAAACAAATAAAAACAAATAAAAAAAGTTCAAAATTCATTCAGTGTCATTCATGTAAAGTCTCATTTTTTAAAATCATCCATTCGTGACTTCGCTTTAAAAGCTACACACATTTCAATGAATATTCATTTACATAGAGTACAATAAATGAATTAAAATGACCAAAATAATTATTATATAATAAAAGGAGTGGTTTGATAATATTTCAATAACATGTGAATCACCCTTTTAAATCCCCTCCTTCATTAAAACTTACATTGGTGCCTTTCATTTATTTATTTTATTTTAATTTTATTTTATTTTCATTCAAAAAGGAGATTCACATTTATGTTATTATAACCAAAGTAATATTTGGAAACTCTTTCTAGTATTTTTTAATTAAAAAAATCACTCTGTGGAAGCTTACAAACAACTGGGATTAGCATTAAAACATTAAATCGACTCCAGCAGCTAACCTCGCGCTACGTCACTTCCCGAAAAATAATGGCCGGCGCGAGGGGAATGCAAACGCGCTATTTTTCGCTTTTCAAAGCATTTTTTAGATAGAAATTATAGACCAAAATTAAAAATTTCAACGGAATCGTGTTATATTTATATCAAAAACTAGAAGCGAACCCATCCGTTTGTATAATCGGGAAATAATCCTTTGTTAGATGATCCATTGTTGGATTTTTTCTTTGTTGTGACAACGTCCACCGTCGCTGATTTTATATAAAGGATTGATATTCTGTAAAAAAATTATAATCGAATTTTTGCGTAGAGTTGTCCTTTAACAATATATAATTATCAGTTATCACAAACCAAAAGAATACTCAACTTTTGTATTCACATTTGTTGATGGATTTATTTTCAATCACTGATCCCACAAGTCTCCTGCCATCCATAGAGTAAATTAAGCTAACTAAATGCTATATTATAGAGAAACTTTATTATTCCTTAAATTCCCAATTTTGAACAGTATCTTTATATCATCAAGGCAATCCACACCTTTCTACATACATATCTGTGCCCTGTTCAACATTTCTATCTTCTAACTGTACCTTCTGTCAAAATTTCTTCTGTCTTCCAACTGTACCACCTTACTTCCTACAATATCTGTGCCTTGTTCAACATTTCTTCTGTATTCCATCTATATTTCACCCGTCTTCCGTCTGTCTATCTACAAGATGCAATTTCTTCCATCCCTCAACAAGTTTTCCTCCATCGAACTCAATAACGCGTTGCGCCACCTTTGGCCTGCAAAACAGCCGCAACTCGCCTTGGCATATGCCACAAGTTCTTGGTAGATGGCTGGAGACAGGTTGTACCAAATGTCTAAGCAGCGGTCACGCAAAGTCGAGATATTCCTACATGGTGATGTTTGAGCTCGGAGCCGCCGCTCCATGACATCCCAAATGTGCTCTATCGGATTAAGATCCGGTGAGTTAGGTGGCCAGGACATTAATTGAGAGTTCATCCTTATGCTCCTCGAACTACTCCAACACAATTCGAGCCTTGTTAAAATGGGGCGTTGTCCTGCTGGAAGATTCCATTTCCAGTTGGAAAGACAGACGCCTTGTAAAGGTGCAACTGGTCCGCAGTGATGTTCAGATAGTCCGCAGCTTTCATGGTCCGTTCTACCACAACTGCGGGTCCCAGAGCCGCCCATGAGAACGTCCCCCAAAGCATAATACCGCCACCATCAGCTTGTGTATGACCTGCTATACAAGAGGGGGGGGGGGGGAGTCGGCGAACCCTGTACAGCAGATCATTCTTCGACCGACGTGATGAATAAGAAATCGTGATTCATCCGACCAGGCAACTCTCTTCCACTTATCCATGGTCCAGTCTCGATGTTTCTGGGCCCACTGTAGGCGTAGTTGACAATGACACTTGGTCAACAGAGGCACACTAGTGAGACGTCTAGCACGCAGTCCCATATCCAACAGTGTCCGTTGAACTGTGTGTTCCGAAATACTTGCACGTGGACCTGCATTGGACTTGCACTTGGACCTGCATTGGGCTTGCACTTGGACCTATATTGGGCTACCAGCTGAGCCACTGTCTGGCGCCGATCTTGCTTTACAAGTGGGACAGTCTCCGACGTCCTTTTTCTTTGATGACGCGTGGGCGTCCAACACCTTGGCGTCTACTGCTAGTTTCACCGTCATTTATCCACTTTGCATAAATACTAACAGCGGCAGATCGTGAACAATCTACCAGTCGTGCATTTTCGGAGATACTCGTTCCGAGTCTTCGGACCATTACAATCTGCCCTCTATCAAATTCGCTTACATCAAGAGCCTTTCCCATCACTCGCAAAATTAAGTGCAAGACCGATTCCTTACCTTCTCCAGCAGCAGTTAAATACCATTCCCACTTAATTACGTGCCTTCCACGTGATCCAGACGAGTTCATTCACCAATGTAGGGATGGTCATAATGTTTTGGCTCTTCAGTGTATTTATTTTATTTATATCATTAACATTAATAAAGGTCATTCATATACACTCACTCACCAAAAGTCATGGCACACCTCTCCAATCAAGTTCCCTGTCCGTAATGAGACATATCCCGCTGCTTCTATTCTCGGAATGTAGGTGCACAGACTTCCTTGATATCACACAATCATTGTGAGCAAAATACTAGCTGCTGAAATGGCAGCACGCCGAGAGCTATCCGCATTTGAACTGGGAATGATTGTTGGTGCCAGACGGATGGGTGCCTCAATATCCGATGTAGCCAGAACACTGCAATTTTCCCGCACAACCGTTGCAAGGGGTCTCTCGAGAGTATAACCCATGTCGGAGAGCGGACGGGCCGCCCACGCCTCATTGATGCCAGAGGTGTTCGCCAGGTCACCCGGCTTGCAACTGCTGACCGAAGAGCGACAGCGGTTCAAATCCCCATGCGGTACAACCAGGGACGTCCCACAGCTGTGTCCGTGACGACAATTCGGCGAACCTTGGCAGTTGCAGGCTTTGGGAGCAGGAGGCCACGACGGCTGCCCTCTTGACAGCTGCACATCATCGGCAACGCCTAGTCTGGGCCAACCAACATCGACATTGGACCGCTGAGGACTGGTGAAGGGTTGCCTGGTCCGACGAGTCACGGTTTCAACTGTATCGGGCCGATGGTCGTGTACGTGTCTGGCCAGGCCACACGAAGCCATGGACCCCGCTTGTCAGGTGAGGACCACTCAGGCAGGTGGAGGCTCCATATTGGTCTGGGATGTTTTCTCGTGGAATGCAATGGGTCCATTGGTGTATCTGACATCCACTCTGCGTGCTATTTCCTACATCGATCTCCTGGGGGACCACCTGCACCATATCATGAACTGTTTTTACCCCGCGGGCGACGGCATCTTCCAACAAGATAATGCACCTCCACACACTGCCTTTGTGACACGGCAGTGGCTGGAGGGACATGCTACCGACTTCACGACAATGATTTGACCTCCACGTTCCCCAGGCTACAATCCCATTGAACATTAGTGGGACGTCATCGAACGATCTGTCAGTCGTCACTAACACAACTGGTAAATGCAGCATCGTTATGGAGTGCAGTGGAAACGGCATGGTTTGCAGTGTCTGTGGTTGTGTTTCGGGGTCTGGTAGACTCTCTTCCATGACGGGTCGCCGCCGTTATCCGGGCCAGAGGGGGCCCAACACGTTATTAGGCAGATGTGCCATGACTTTTGGTGAGTGCGCATAATCATGATAGAAGAAAAAATAGGCGAGTTTGCATAAAAAAATGTAATGCAAATCTAATAGATGCGTTTTCGTAGAGAAGCCTGAAATAGTTGCAGCTCGACGTCGTTTCTGGAAGAGATTAGAAAACAAACCCATCCTATAGGGGGAAATATCTTCGCATTGAATGATGGGTACAGCTGCCATTTTTTGAGGGCAAGAGGAAAGCAATCCTATACTGCTACTCATCGAAGTGCGCCGTTTTTGCCCGACTTGTTATTGTATAACGATGGTAACGAGTTGTTGCGTGTTTGGATGTATTGTATAACAATGGGATAAGTTCAGAGCCATGGCAGCCATGGGTCTCGATGCCCTCAAAAGATGGCGGATATTCAATGTTTATGTTTTGATATTTCTCCCTATATATTTGGATGAAACGTGTATTCATATAATTGCTGTTTTCGGAAAGTGCTGGCAAAATGACAATGAAAATGAAGTTTTAGAAAATTGTAGTAAAGGAGCAGGATTTATTGTTTAGGCAGGAGGGGAAAAAAGATAAGTTAAAAATGCTGGCCTTGTTTTCAAATCTGGAACTCGTACGGTGATTAGCATGAAGATGTGATTTCTGAGAATTTGCAAAAATGGTTAACAAATAATTTAATGCCAAACCTTTAAGTCTGTGCAATATGCATACTCCGCTTGTAATAGCCACAATATAAAGTCTGTATGTGGTCAGATTTCTGGAAATGAAATGGCATACGAAATATAGAAAGCCGACCATAAGGTCAACTTTGAAGACATTGGCAAGGTCTCCTTCCCGGATTATTGGTAGATGTTACCCTCCCCCCAACCAAATCTTTTGACAATCTTCAATCATATTATTTTTTCATAATGTGGAAGACCTCTTGGGTTAGTCAGGCTTCTTGCCTACTTCAGTTGATTTCATTTGGAATTTCTTCTGGAAGGGTGGGCCTTGTGATAGCACTGCTTCTGTCCCACCTGAACAAATATATACTTCACTGTTCGATTGTCAGATCACTGGGTATCGTGTGTGCAGCTTTTTTATTTAGTGATATACTCCAAGCTCAGGCAATCGTCAGTCAAATTTCTCTCCACCAAGAGGAGGTAATTTTATTCGTTCATACTATGGATGACCTTTGTGGGTATATCAGGCTTCCTTTGAAATGTGTTTGTGAAGAGTGATATTATGGAAGCTATGCTTCAAATTCCACTCCAATACAGATACACTACCCTGTTCGATTGTCGTTGTCATTCGGAATTTAGTACACAGCATACTTCTGTGAAGACATCCAGCTTTCGGTGCAACACATAAATTTTCTCTAAAATATACTGTTTAGCACGAGAGGAGACTTGTGGGATTAGTAGTTGAAAAAAAATCCATCAACAAATGCGAATGCAGAAGCGGAAGATTCTTTTGTTTTGTGATAATGATATTTTATATTGTTAAATTAAACATTAGACACTGTTTAAATCAATTAGTACTAAGTAGTGTAGTTTTTTAAACGAAAACACCCTACTCCGGATAAGTGGCTATTTTCTTCCGATCTCGAGGCTCGACTGCATAATTATTCAAACAGGAATTTTTAAGGATTCTGATGACGACTGGTGGGATGATGAAGAAGACGAAGATCACATACTGAGTGCTGAAATTCCATTCAAATCCCATTCAAGAAAATTAAAAGCTGTTTTATTAATTTTCGATTATGTTAAATGCATGTTACTTGAAAATTACGTTAAATATGATATTTCTAAAATCATGCTAAATTCATGTTATTTTTAAAAGAAGGATTCGTATATTATAATATTTCATACCGAATTTACGGTTTTATTTTTAAATTAATTTGTTAAGATAAAAATAAGGTAAGTTCAAAAAATTATTTATAATTGTGTGATTAATTTAATAAGTCTATTTTTATTAATGGTTAGACACCATAAAATCCAAAGATGAACCAAAAACATTTGAATCCGAGTCTCAAGAGCAGCATTGCGGTAATGTTTATGCATTATACAATTTGGCATTTCAATGAAAAAGCTATGAAAATTAATGTGTAAATAAAATGAAAAAATTATGATGGAAGTGGTTAAATAAAAATAAATTAAAAAAATAAAATAATATAACTAATATAAGAATACATTAATTATATGATAAATAAATACAAAAAATAAAATAAAATAAATAAAGCGAGTAATTAATTAATTAAATAAACTACACTAAATGAATAAATAAAATAAATACATAACTTAATAAAATAAAATCTTGTAAAAATAACAATTAAATTTAATCATTGCTCTGAAGACAAATGCACCAGCGAAAATCCAACAATATGAAATAATTCATCGTTTCAACAATGGTCTTGAGCAAGAGCCGTACTCCCCTTATTCTGTTAATCGAACATTCCACTCAGGGCTCTAAATCTTGCGGTACAACTATACTACCACGGATGAGGTAAAACGGATACGACACTTTAACAGATTACGTTTAAACTGAATTTAGTGGCCCCAACTAGTGGTTGCAGTAGAAAGTTAAAAGTATTCCTGGCAGCCAACTTTCAGGGGCTGCTTATAAACACCCCTCGCAGCCTACTCCACAAATTAAATATGTTTTTTAATTATTACATATATTTAATTCATATGCTCATTTGATTAAGTTATTTATTTTTGTAAACTTCATTAATTAAATTTTTGTAGTCAATACAAACAAATTTCTTTCGTATAAAATAATTTTATTAAATATAACATACAATTCTATCGCTTACACATGCAAATTTTTGCATATCATATTTTACGCTACATAGCACATTTAATAAAATTTTAACAATAAAAGTTATTTTAAAAACTTCTAATTTACTTTAAAAAGTATTTGCTAACCTTTCCTATTTTATCTTATAAAATGTAGAATATATTTTCAAGTACAACAAATTGAATTTAATATCTCCATACCTAACTTCACCTAAACTAAAACTTAATAAACAACTCAACAAATAAAACTTTCTTAGTGGTTCAAAGTTTGTTTTAAATTATTCATGAAATGTTTTTCTTCGAAATGCTGTGCACTCGTATAACTTTTCCAACAAACGAAAAAACAATGGTGTGTTGTTAAATTCCAAGATGGAGACAATAAAGGTTGGATTATAGTTAGAAGATTTCTCAGTGCCTAGGCCTGTCCTCTCGACTGCGAGTCCCCCTCTAGTGGTTGCAGTAGAAAATCACTTAAAATTAGTTTGAAAAATCGGGCGAGTTGCGCATCCGTTTTATCTCATCCGTGTATACTACACTGAAAAATGGTGTACCAACTCTGTAATAAAGGACCTTAAAAAATATTTCCGGTTTTCATTTGACTGACCTTCGTAAGTAGAATAAGAATGCAGCTACTTATTGGTTTTATAATGTCAGTCCGTCCCCTTCATAATTTCTACAGTTTTTTGAGGTAGAAGGTTGAAATTCGGAATGTAGCTTACTATCTGCACTATCTAGTTTGGTTTTGATTGGTATACGGGGGTCGGAATTACAGGGGTGGGATTCAGAGAGGGCACCATATCTATGTGCTATTTAGATACGTAAAGGCGTAAAATCCAGTATCCAGATTCCTCTAGGCAAGATGTACAGTCTGGTGCATAAAGGTTTTAACATAAGTCAAAATTGATCGGTTTCCTTACAATACTTCAATACAATGAGATTATTTTTTCCAGGTATCTAGTCGAGCACGCTTACTATGGAACGATTTCATTAAGATTTTGCTTAGCATCGGGGGTAGGCAAGTTTTATGTCACGTGCTCAACTATGTTGGCAAAAAGATTATTTTGGCTGTTCTGATGAGAATCTTTCTTTTATTAATAATAAACTAATCTATTTGGTTAATAATGTAAGTTAAATGGTGCACAGTATCGATATAATTATATGCGTGATCAAGAGTTAAGCTGATGGAGCGCTCCTTTTGGTGTGATGCGGAAGTGATTTAAGGTGTAAGCAGGGAATAGGGAGGGCGGTTCTCCCTATTCCCTGGGTGTAAGTGGAAGCTATTTTCTTTTGACTGCTCGAAAGGTTACAAGTCTCATTTTTTGTGTGTATATAAAATAATCAAGGACAATTATACCAAAACCATCCGAATTTTTTTTAAAATTTATTATATAACTAGATGGATCCCGTCAAAATTTGACGGAGAACAACCCATCTTATTGCAACTCCGACCCCACTGGAACAATTCGGGCCAAACTTCATAGTAATGTAGATCTTGCCTAGAAGAATCTGCATGTCGAATTTCCTTCCTTTACATATCTAAATACTACGTAGATCTCTTGGCCCCCTCTAATTCCCACTCCCGTAATTCCGACTACAGTGGGCCAAACTAAATAGTGAAGTAGAACATGCTTATAGTAAACTATGTTCCGAGTTTCAACCTTCTACATAAAAAAATGTGAAAAATATGAAAGGGGCGAATGGACAGACAGACAAACGGACGGATAGACGGACATTGTAAAACCAATAAAAAGTGCTTCATTCTTCCGCTTCTTAATAATATTTTATTCTGTAACATAGTGTAAAGAAAATCGATTTAATATTTTGCTTACCTCAAAAATAGTCTGTGATAAGTTTTTTGCGACGAAGTAAGGAAATACGCCATACCAACCGTTTGAATGTTCTCGTGAAATTATTTTCTTTTCTAACGGAACTACATATGTCATAAAATAAAAAAAATTCTCATTATATACGGTTAAAACGATAAGAGAACTGTCAAAAGAAGGCACGAAAGTATGCTGAAAATTTTTGACTCCATGTAATTAGGATTTGCAACATATATCATGGGACAAAGTGGCTAAGAGAAAATATAAGCTTGCGCCAGCAATGAATTATCAGCATTTGATGATCAGTGAAAAACTCTCTTCCAAACTTAGGTACTGGTTAGCGCTCAGCTGCTTCATTTACTGCTCAGCCGGATTTTGTTGTGCTGTGCACCAGGAAATAGAGTTCACAGTGGCGCCATCACCTACTCAAGCCATATGCGAAGATATATGAGGAGGCAACAATTTCCAGCATGCACTCATTATATAGATTTTCTAATTAATTTTCAAAATATTCTGTACAAATATAGAAAGTTACTACTTTTTCAAATTTACTTTTAAAAGTTAATAGTAAATAGCGGGTGGAGAATTTTAATAGATATTTGGCTGTCTTTATTCATTTCTTTATTGAATGAAAGTTCCCTTGTAAGTGAATGCATATCTGCAAGTTTTCCGTTTATATAGGGAACAGGTTTAAAATTTCTTCTTGATTATGTATGCATGGCATATACACATTATCTATACTTACATATATGCCTATACACTGAATGCCAATTTGTTAGACACAGCACCTACCAAGAAAGTGATCATGTGATACAGCAGCCTATCTGAAGACAGTTTTCGGAAAATTGTGAATCAACATCCAGATAAATTCGAGCAGTAATAGTAGCTAGAGTGTATACAAGATGGTGTGCTTAAGAAACTGGCCACTGAGTGTATATATTTAATACGTCCGTGTACTGGCCCGTGTATTTACGGCATCACGAGTACCCGTGTATTTCACTTCCACGGATACTCAAGCGTTAAATTATTGAATCAGATATCAGAAAGAAAGATACAATATAAAATAATATTCAAGAAAAAAACAATACACTTATACTAAGTACAATAGCTAATTATATCAATCGAATGATCACAGTAATATGTCTTATTTTCTAAAATCATAGGTTATAAAATAATTTGGTTCACTTCATTGATAAACATACTTAAAATTCTACCATGATCTCATGTAGAATTTTGTAAATTTATATTTGCATAAGAAGAATAAACCATTTAGGCTCAGTGGGGTGTTTTGTACTAACCAATTGCTGATTATATATCACACACTTTCATTAAGAATTGAGGAAATTGAATGCCAATTCAATTAATTTTATCACTGCTCGGTAAGTAAAAACAACAGAATACGTCTCATATTATAACACAACCTCCGTCGGTTAAAGACTGCACTACTTTTCTCATCTACCCTCTAAAACATATCTGCAATTTTTCAGTCAAAACTGGCACTTTCCTCAATTTTGGAAAAATACCAAAGTTGTTCCTTTGTACAAAGGTGATTCAAACAATATCAATAATTACCGCCCCATTTTTATACTTTGTTTTTCAACAAAAAGTTTTGAATATGCAGTCTATCAAAGAATCTATCCCACTGTCTCGCCCCATATTTCTTCCTACCATATGGCTTCATGAACGGTAGATCAACTCAATCGAATCTCATGGATTGTATACATCTCATTGGTGATGGGATTGCCCAAAACTGTCAGGTTGACCTAATATACATCGATTTTGAGAAGGCGTTTGACAAGGTGGACCATTTTCTCCTTATTAAAAAACTTTTACAATTTTGATTGCATCACTCGCTTGTCAGATGGTTATGCTCATACCTTACTGATCGAACAAATTATGTTGTCATAAATGGCACTACCTCCAAAAGCTTCATATCCTCCTCAGGAGTGCCCCAGGGTTCAATCTTAGGACCATTATTATTTCTCCTGTTGATTAATGACATACAAGATGTAGTAAAATCATTCTCTTTGCTTTTGTTCGCAGATGGCATCAAATGGGACAACATTATTCGTACCTCTCTTGACTGGTTTGATTTGCAGCTAGATCTATACACTATTAGCTCTTGGTGTATCGAAAATAAAATGTATACTAATGAAAAGCGTCACTCGGTCACTTACTCACTGAAACATTCTCTTCATAGTTTCTCGTACACCCTTAATGGTTCTTCTCTTGATAAACAAACTACCACAAAGGATCTAGGGGTCTTTTTTAAGCACAACCTATCTTTCACCGACCATAAAAACCACATTATATCTAAACCTATAGGATCTCTTATTTCATTGTTTGAAACTCTACACGTTTCAATAGCACAGAATTTTATACTAATAAAAGAAATAAAACACTCTTTAACCACAACGAGTAAAAAGAAAAAATACGACCTGTAAGTACTTTTCGAGAACGAAGCTCTCATCTTCAGCAGGATTGACAGGGAGTAACACACAAGATGCAACTGAGTGCGTAAAGAAAACAAACTCTTATTTAAAGTGTATTTTGGACATTTATAGGTGGACTTCCTTTGGAAATTCCTGGGAGTAGTATTGTCTTTGATAAATTTAACGAACTTATCAAAATCAAAGATAATACTACTCCCAGGAATGTCCAAATGAAGTCCACCACTATTTCACTATCTTACAATAGTGAGCTCATAAAAGGTTTAAACTCGGTTTTCAAAGCCCATAATATTTCCCTTTCTGATAGCAACTTGAATCAAGCAAAGTTTCTACTTGGAAACTCAAAGGACAAGGTTCCCCCACTCCAGAACTCAGGAATTTACGAGATCAAATGTTCTCAATGTACGAAGGTTTATCGAGGACAAACGGCCCGACAAATTATGTCCCGCTTCAAGGAATATTTAGCCCACCGGAAGTTCGGTAGAAGCAACCTCTCCGCCATGGCAAAGCATTCCTTGGACACTGGACATGATTTCTCTGTACAAAACCTAAAACTTTTAAGATCAATAAAAAACAAACGACTCCTGGACGCTTTTGAGAGCATGGAAATCCATTCTACCAACAGCAGTGACCTTCTTAATTCTGACAAGGGACCGATCGGGGACTCCAAACTTATTCAGTGGTTTTCAACTTTGACCAATCATTGAATTTACCCATTCGTGTAGCCTCTTCTGTCATTAGTCATGGGTCACCTTTCAATGAATTTGTCCATTTGTGTGCCTTTTCTGTTATTGGCTAAAATTCACTATAAATAGGAGTTTCTTTCTTTACACATTCACCACTATATGGAATGCGAGGGAAGTCCCTCGCAAGCGTTTCGAATTTCATGATTTCCTTACAAGCTGGAACATCGATGTTCCCTTCTTGTGCGAAACCCATCTCAAACAGAGTAGGGCTTTCAATCTACCTGGGTACTATGTTTACCGAAAAGATAGGCCCCTAAAAAAGCTTCAGATCCAGCCTCTGTGGGGTAGCTATTGTTGTTAAAAAAGATATTAATCACACTAAGATTGTCACACCTAACCTTGTGAATATGAAAGCAGTTTTCATTGTCATTAAAGATGCTGACGTTGGAGAGGTCAAGTTCACTTCCCTGTACAACCCATCCAGGCACAACTTAGACCCTCGCGACCTAGATGAACTACTGTCTGGGCCCACCCCAGTCGTTATGGCGGGTGATTTAAATGCGAAACACCCACACTGGAACTCCAGATGCTCTAATCAAAGTGGCTCGGTACTTTATAGGTACATGGTAGATCAGATCAACACTTCCGTTATTGGCCCTCTTGAAGATGCATACTACTGTGATCACTCACCCGCTAGTGACGTGCTCGACATTGCTGTTCTCATGGGGTTTTTCAAACCCTATAATATTTTTACAATAAATGCCTTATTATCTGATCACCTACCAGTTGCACTAAATTTTGAGGGGATAAATATCGACCTAGGAATAAATCTTCGTTACAAGCAGGACTGGAAATTTTTTAGAGAACTTATGAACGACAGTAACATTCCTTATCAGGATCCCGTCACAAGCAGTGACATTGACGAAAATATCAAAAACGTCACTCACTCCATCAAGATGGTTACAAATGCTAGTGCTACTCCTGTGGATTGCAAGCGGCCAGACCATCTGGAACTTCCTCCATCCATCAGGCAACTCATCCACGAAAAAAACACCTTCAGAAGACTTTGGCAGCGTACCGGGTTTCTCCACTTCAAGACGAAGTACAACAGGCTATCCCGCAAGATAAGTGAGCAGATTAAGAATTTAAGGAATCAAAGATGGAACGACAAAATTAAGAGTCTGTCCGTCCAGGATAACTCTCTCTGGAGTACGGTCAGGGCCCTTAAAAGCAACAGGACTATTGTTCTCCCTCCTTTGCTTACAGAGAGTGGCGATTTTGTTAGCAATGACCAGGACAAAGCAGAAAATTTTCACCGAAGAGCCAATTCTTTACGCCCAAAGAGGATGGCCTGGTCAATATTATTCGTGAGGTCAAAGACGTGTGTGACAAGTATGGCCACACACAGCACGCTCCTGGCTCTCCTGATGTCATTGGCACCTCTGAAATATTGGACATCATAAAGCGCCTGATAAGCAAAAAGGCAGCCGGCCTCGACACCATTACCAACAGTGATCTCAAGAATTTGCCTCCCAGTGTTATCTGCATCATTACCAAAGTCATGAATGACTGCTGGCTTAGCGGCCATTTCCCTAGTGCCTGGAAGGACTCAGTCATCATCACTATTCCTAAACCTGGACTGGATCCTGCTCTTCCCACAAGTTATAGGCCCATCAGCTTGTTGCCCATGCTTTCCAAGGTCTTTGAGCGCACTATACTCAAGATGTTCAATGACTACTGCGAGGCAAGCAACCTCATTCGTAGAGAGCAATTTGGCTTCCGTCCAGGCCACTCTTGTTAGCTTCAGTTATGAAGGCTTGTTGCTGATTTAAACGGTCGACTCAACCTCTCTATGTTTGGTGGTCTCGTTTTCCTCGATGTCCAAAAGGCCTTTGACCAAGTCTGGCATGATGGACTCATTTACAAAATGATTACCTACGGGTTCCCTGACGATCTAATTGCTCTGATTCGCTCCTTCCTGTTAAGGTCTGGGACTCCTTGTCTGAACCCTGCGATGTTAATGCTGGTGTACCCCAAGGCTCTGTCTTCGAGCCAGCCTTATTCAATTTCTTTATCCATGACTTTCCCAAGTTTTACAAGTGTAATCTTTACTTGTTTACTGACGACGGATCCATCATGACTTGGGCATGAAACCCAGTACATGTCATCACTCGACTTCAAAAAGCTTTACATCAGCGCTAGAGCTGGTTCACTAAGTGGCGATTAAAGATGAATGTCAAAAAGTGCAAAGTCATGTTTATCACTCGCAAACGCAAAAACCCTCCAAAGCCCCTCTTCTTATTTGGCAAGAAACTTGAGTGGGTAAAAAGCTATAAATATCTTGGTGTCATGATCGACTCCAAACTAAACAGGAACGACCAAGTCCAGTACACGCTCAACAAAGCAAAGAAAGCGAAGTTCAGTTTGATTGCACTTCTGGGGCGAAACAGCGCTCTTGGTGTGAATATCAAACTCCTGATATACAAGGTTGTGATCCGAACTATTTTACTCCATGGAATGCCTGCTTGGGCTTCTATTTGCAAATCTAGGTGGAAGGATCTCCAGACCTTCTAAAATGTTGCTCTCCGATTCATTGCCTAACTTGACAGAAGATTTGCCAACAACCACTCTATCTATGACGATTTGCGGATGACCCACATAGGCACCTTTGTCCAGACACTTCTGAAGAACATGCTACCCAAGATGGAGAATCATGAAAATACTCTGGTTTCTGGTATTCTGGACCATCCACTCGTTGTTAAGGGTCCCCTCAGGTTTCGAAGACCCCGCCATATCCTGGATGTCTGCTTTGATGACATTAATAAGGCCGTCTTCCACAACTATTGGATCTTTTAGATCCTGCCGATTTTTTGGGGATATATTCGTCAATCTACAATCTGACTCTCGTCCCTTCTGGGGACTTCTTCTCTGGAGGACTAAAGAGGTTCATCAGGCTTCTCTCCTAGTTCTGTGTACCTCCTCTGGTTTACTCTTTGGTCGAGCGTGCAAAGTGAGCTTGGCTCCTGGACCACTCGCGTCTTTCTTTTCACTTCACTGTTCGATTGTCGATTGTCTTTACACACTCAGTTGCATCTTGTGTGTTACTCCCTGTCAATCCTGCTGAAGATGAGAGCTTCGTCCTCGAAAATTACTTACAGGTCGTATTTTTTCTTTTTACTCGTTGTGGTTAAAGAGTGTTTTATTTCTTGTATTAGTATTAACATATCCACATCCTTTTTCCTTATAAAAATTTGTTTTCGGTTCACTGCATTTTTTGCGTTATTGCCAGTTCCGGAAATTATATTTTTATTTTCACAGAATTTTCTATTTTCTTATTCAACTCCCTACTAAGAGCCGGCTCGTTCGCACTAGACAAAAGAAACTAGTTCTATCAGAGGTACGAGTTTTATCAGTGAAGTGCGAACAAAACTGGGTGTATGAAGAACTAGTTCTTTCGGCTCTGGAACTGGGGTTTTTAACCCCAGTTTCTCAAACTGGATCTGGGTAGTTTCCCATAAGTCTTCACGAATAGCGATACGATCACGGAATAAAAATACAAAGTGGCTACCGAACAACAGTGCTCTCAATCTCAAACAAATCAAGAAAAGTAGAAAGATGGAGAAATTAAAGTGGTCATTCAAATTTAGAAAACAAAAATACATGATTTAAGAAGAATAAAACGAAATAGGCTTGTGTACGAATCAATGGCAGATGAGTTGGCAGCACATGGCATACGAAAGACCACAATCAGCATTCAAGCTAAATTAAAACAGCTAACCAGCAGATATCGGTAAGAGCTTTTAATGTTTTTTAATACATATTTTAACAAAATTGTTTACTATTATCCCTGTTTTACATAAATTATTATTATTAATTTTTTAATAATTTATATATATTTATGGAAGGGGAGACTTCCCTTTTTCTTATCTTTATACATCTCTTATAAATATTACTATTAACTAAACAAAAGCATTTCACTACTTTTGACTACATTTCCTATTTCTATTTCTTTTCTTTTCTCTTTTATACATAAAATATCCAATAAAATAGAATTAACAACAAGAAAATCCTATAAATTAATACTAAATAAACCTATGCCTATGCTATGTAATATTCATCTCCAAACACTTAATCTTTCCACAACAATTTTTCATAATATCTATAGTTTTTCGAATAATTTCATTCCCATCCAGCTTCCCAATTCTCATTTTTTTCAATACATAATTTTTCTATCTTATTGCCTCTATTTATAATTAAAGAGCACGTGTTCAATAGCTTCTAGATTTTCAATACCCTAATCTACACAACTTTTCATTTACAGATCCATACATTCTCTCATCAATTATAATATTTACACTTCTTAATTTTAAATACCTTTTTATTCTAGAAGAATATTATTTTCCACATTGCTAGATATTTTTGATAAATGATATTTGACACCGATTTTTCTATCTTTTCCCGTCTAATCTTTAATTCATTTTCTGGAATTCTTTCGATAATTTTATCAATTTTAATACTTGATTACTGTTATTCCTTTCCTACTTTCTTTCCCACCATTCATTTAATAATTCTTCTGGGATGCTGTTGTTAATTTTCTTTAATCAATCATATACCCATCCTACCTTGCCTTTTTATTTCTTCCCAACATAAGCTATTTTCATGCATTTCTTCCATTTTCTCAATACACTTTAATGCTTTTTTTAAATTAAGTTCTTCTTTACCTGATCTTTGCTAATTCAGTTAATCCTGTATAATTAGGTGTATTTCTTTTCAGTTCAAAAATCTTTTTTAAAAATTGTGTTTGAATTCTTTCTACACTCTGATCTCCACGCATCCCTATATCTCTGCTGAAAATTCTACCATACTTTTAACTAAAGCATCAAAAAGTTTTACATAAATCAAATGGAGTTATTGTTTGAACAAATATGATTAGAATAACTGCAGTTTTTAAAACTTAATTTAATATTTTAGAAAAACTTAAATTTACATTTCTTGTTAATATTTCCATATTATTAATTTATCTACCATATTATTTTCAGTAAAGAAAAAATGAAAATAGGACCATCAGGAGGTTCTCCATCAAATTGAGTTCATTATGATGACATTCATGGTATTTTAGGAAGCTTTCCTTTGAATAATCCTGCATTGATGGACAGTCATTCACCTTCTGATCTATTCCATAACATGATGGAAGTTAATATTGGTGAAAATGTTAACGAGACTCCCACAGCTATAAACGCAGAATATCCCAGTATGTCAGGAAATGGTGAAGCTGTTGAAGGTATTATTGTTACATTTAAACACATTAAACGCATTCTACAATGTTTCATCAACAAAATAATTTACATCAACAAATTCAACCTTATACTCAACCGAAAGGCAGCGTTTTATTTCAAGAAAAACTCGTGACAAGAAAGGAAAAAACTCATCAATAGCACAGCTATTAGAAAAATTAGACAGTTCTGAAGCTGAGGCCAGAAGCCGAGATCAGGAAATCATTCAACTAATGTCGCAACAAAATGCCTTGTTTTCTGAAAGCATTCATGTACAAAGAGAATTCAACGATTTGTTTTCTCAATTCTTGCAACAAAAACAATAAAGCAATTCTAATTGTCAAAACATCTTTTTTCAGTTTGTGTCATTTTGTGAGTGTAAAATGAAAAATAACTCTTAATAAAACTTGTAATGATCCATAGTGGATTGACGATCAATAACATTTTTTTATACGAAAACTATGACAAGTTAATAGTTTGTCTTTAACACTAAACAAATATAAATTAGCCACTGATGAATGGGGGCGTTTGGAACAAACCATTACAAAACAGGTATGTAAAACAAGAAACTTAACTTATCATACAATGTTTATCACTTATTCTAAATTCTGAAAATACTCCGCAAGAGCCATCCGAATGTTTTGAGCTTCCAAATTGTTGTTGCCCACAATTGTTATTGGTGTATTTGATGCAACACTTTCTTGAACAGATTCGTCGTTCCAAGCTTGATTAATGCTATCACCCCTTGTCTCACACAGTTTATGAAGAATACAACATGCCTTCACTAAAACTGTAACTCTGTCTAATGATATTTCCATCCGTTTATGCAGGGAACGGAAACGCCCTTTTTAATGCCCAAAAGCATTTAAACTCAACTACACGGCGAGCACTTGATAGGTGATAATTATACAATAATTTTGGAACTGATAATGAATTACTCTCTGGAAATGGTTTCATCAAAGATGTCATCAGGGGAAAAGCAGAATCTCCAATTAACAACAGTGGAATATGGACACCTGAAATTTCTATACTCTGTTGCTGTAGAGTGACATCATGCAATAAAATGTCCCGGTGCAAAACATTTATGTATGTAAATCTGTACCTGGCATCACAAACAGCCAACAAAATAATGCTGTAATGACTTTTGTAGTTATAATAGTCCACTGCGTGGTCTTTTGGTGGGCTCACTGTTACATGTGTTCCATCGATTGCTCCAATACATTGAGGAAATTGCAGAAGCA
>JAHWFO010072986.1:0-15613 GCA_023313115.1 Rhysida immarginata
CCTTCTCTCTCTCTCCCTTTTTTCCGTTTCTTCTTCTTTCTCTTTCTCCTTTTTCTTATCTTTTCATCTTTCTTATCTTTTTATCTTTATTGAATAAAGCATAATTAATATTCATAAAAAATTGAATTCAAAAGTTGAAGAAAATTAAAAATGGCCGCCGTTTTTCAAAATGGCGACAATTGTTCTTATCTTATCTTTTCATCTTATCTGGCCGGAAGTGGTACATAAACTAGCCTCATGCAACCGGAAGTGGCATGAGGCCGTTTTGTGTACCACCGCCTGGGGCGAGGGCGTGGTGGGCGTGGCCGGAAGTGGTACATAAATCCAGGGGTCAAAGGTCAACTTGGTACACAAAGGGCTGCCCCTACTACTACTTATAATAAGAAGATTTTTGGGGGAAAGAAGGGGAGACGGGAGAAAAGACCTAAACGTTGATTCAGAGTTGAAGCTAAAGAATTGATGTGGGTATTCCAGAGACGTTATGAATTAAGTGAATGCCTAGATATTTAAAGGTTTGCATGGCGTAATCTGTTGTGAGTTGTAATATAGTAAAAATTCGTTCGTTTCAAATTTTTTATTTCGTTGATGGAAGATGACGTAAGTGGTTTTGTTAAGGTTGAGGGACTGATGATTTTCAGTGTTACAGAATAAAAGTTTGTCTAGGAATCCTGAATTGTACGTAAGATATTGTTGCTTCATCTATACAATATTAATGGCAGGGGAGATAGTAAGGAGGAAAGATCCTTTATGAAAATATTTAATAAAAGTGGTGATAAGATGGTGCCTTGGGGGACTCCAACATTTCAGGTAATTGTGGAGGATGTCTTATTATGAAGGTGGAGGTGTATTGTCTGTTTTAAAAAGCTTAAAGGCCAATCAAGAGGAGCGCCTCATGTTGAAATTTTGAGATAGTTAGTGCAGAAGAAGATCATGAGGAATTGAGTCTCAGTGTTTCGAGAAATAAGGAAACAATTAATTTGTTGTTGGTCATATTAAAGATAATGTATTCCGTGAGTTCAAAGCCGGCAATGGATGTGCTTCTTTTAGGTGTGAATCTGTGTTGGGAAGGAGAAAGTAGATTCTTTGAAAAAATGTATGAAGATAGACGTGTGTAGAAAAGGCTCTCAAATACTTTAGCAAAGCAAGGGAGAATAGATATTGAGCGATAGTTAGAGAACTTAGTCATGTCGCCCTTTTTATGAACTAGCGTAATTTTCGCAGAAAAGAGACAGGAGGGAAATTTGCCTTGGGTAAGGGAGATATTAAATAGGAGTGTCTAATACAGTGGGGTCTCGGCTAACGAACGTAATTCGTTCCAGAACCTTGTTCGCTAACTGAATTGTTCGTTAGCCGAATCGCGTTTTCCCATAAGAAAGTGTGAAAACGATTTTAATTGGTTCCAGAACTTAAAAAATAACCAATAGAAAATAAATTTACTTAATTTAATTTTTAATTTAATTTAATTTTATTTTATTTAACACTTCATTTGAGGTAAAATACAAACATTAAAACAAAACACAAAAATAAAACAAAATACATTTTGTCATAATCAGTCAACTTGGTGATTTTCATAAGAACAAAACAAAATTAACCTAACTAAACTAAGACAACTACGTGTACGTATGTGTACACTAACAATAAACCAACAACGAAAATTTAAAAAGGATAGCGGCTTAAAAATTCTTTTTTTAAAGCTTTTTTAAAATGCTTAATTAAAAAAAAACAAAAATACTGTTCGATCTATAATGTTAAGTTCGATCTATGTGTTACTGTAAATTTACCGCTTTATGTTCACATGAAAACATCAACACGTGACGTCTTCATCTAAACATCCGTTGTATCACTGCAGAACACGTGGAACTCGCAGCTGTCGAAACGGAAGTAATAAATGTGCACCTGTTATTCGATCTTAGCGCGCGCGTACTTGTTTTTTTATTTTTTATTTTGCTCCCTACTTCCGTTCGTTAGCCGAATTGCGTTCGTTAGCCGATACCGGAAACGTACGAATGCCCTGTTCGTTAACTGGATTGTTCGTTAGCAGGGGCGTTCGTTAGCCGAGACCCCACTGTATTTATTTCGCATGGGATAATTGTGGCGCGGGCCAGCCCGAAATTCCGGGCCAGCCGCGCTGGATAGAGCTCTAGTTAAGCTCATCCCAGCACGGTTCTCCTGAAATCGCTTTTCTCACGTGAGAAATAAAGCGCGGCTCTCGTTTCTCCGGAAGTAGTTGCTGAGCATGCTCTTTCCATCAAACGGTTTGAAATAATCAGTTGTAGCGCTATCAACACAGCAAAGTATGGGCCATGCTTTCAGCCATGTTTGAAATCGTCGCACATTCGCATTGCATTGTGGGATAGCTGATCCGGGCCAGACGCCTTGGCACGGTTGTGATAGCGTGCCGTGCTAGCTCGCTTTCGAATGATGTGGCGCGGTCCAGCTCGCATTGACTCAGTTTGCATTCAGATGTAATAAAAAAAAATAACCGGGCCAGCACGGGCTGGCTCGGTTTGAATTGTCCCATGTAAAATAAGTATAAGAAACAGCAAAACCGGAGCATGCACGAATTACGAGTGCAGTCCGGAAAGTAGTACCCGTTTACGCATATCGATGGCGCCACTGATCCAAATGAAAGCATACGATTCAGGTATCGATACCAACATCTTAGCTTTGCTGAGGTCGAATTTCGAGTTCATTCAGTGCGTGGTTTGAATTTTGTGGCGGTTTAAAATGAAAAAGAAGATAGAAAATCCCGCCGAATGCGAAGTGCGAGCCGTCATCCTTTTTTTGAATGCAGAAAGTGTCCGTCCCAGCGAAATTAATCGCAGAATTACGGAAGTTTATGGCTCGGAAACTATGGATGAGTCATCTGTAAGGCGTTGGGTTCGAAACTTCAAAAAGGGACGAGCTACTGTGCACAATGAACAGCGGTCAGGTCGCCCATCCCTTATCACCGAAGATCTCAAGAAACTTGTCGATGATTTCATCATGCAAGATCGGCGCGTAAAACTTAGTGAAATGTGTACGCATTTCCCTGAAATTTCACGAGCACTGCTCCACGAAATCGTTACGGACCATCTGAATTACAGGAAAATTTGCGCAAGGTGGGTGCCCAAAATGCTTTCCGACGAGCACAAGAGCAATCGCTTGGGTTCAGCGTTGTCGTTCTTGACTCGTTACGAGCAATACGGCAATGAATTCCTCGACCAAATTTTTACTGGGGATGAAACCTGGGTGCCATTTCACACCTGAGAGGAAACGCAAGACCTTGGAACGGCACCATGCACGATCTCCAATAAATCCGCGCAAGTTTAAGCAGACACTTTCAACGAAAAAACTGATGGCTTCAGTCTTCGCATTTGGCGGGATTTTCTATCTTCTTTTCCATTTTAAACCATCACAGAACTCAAACCACGCACTGAATGAACTCGAAATTCCACCTCAGCAAAACTAAGATGTTGGTATCTATATAGTGGCTAGAAGAATAGTGTGGCAGCGAGCGTTCAAATCTGATTCCTCGAATGATGATGCCACCAGATGGCAGCTACATCAACATAGTAGCTAAACATCCAGAGCTTTACATTAAAAATGCTCCATAAATTTGATTTATTATTTCATTTTCATTCCAGAACATTAAATAATATACCATTTTAATAATATTTCGACCCTCCCCCTTTTTGTTTTTCATTTAGAGATGATTTTGCAGTATTTTTTAATTTCAAATGATTTTGTTCTTTTTCAGTTATCTTATAGAGAAATAAACGACCGTTTCACACCGAGTTATTTTCTTCATCTGATTTTAATTTTGCAATAAAATAGCACCCCTTCCCTTCTTGCTGTTGCATTTTAAAATTTCAAGAACCACTTTTCTGTCTAGATTTCTCATTTATTTTTTTCTTTATGTAAAATCTAAGAAAATCAGAATAATTTTTAAAAATTCCTTATTTTTAAATAATGAAATGCAATCAAAACAGCTTTAAATACAAATTTATTATATATCTTCCTTTTTTTTAAATAATAAGAAATTTTTTTTCTTAACTATTAACCTAAAATGTCTGATATTTAAATATTTTATCATCACATAAAAGAGTAATTTGGTTGTTATTCATGTGATAAATGAATTTTATATGAAAAAAGATATTCTCTTTGTATATCTATATATTTTTCAATATTCTGCATTCAACATATGAGACCTTCCAACTTACAGGGGCGAACGCCTCATTTCTTGATTTTTTTTCTCCTGAAACATCTGTGAAAATTCATTTTCTATCATTTGTGAAGTGGCCAGCTGTATACAGCATTATATTATTAGATTTTATGTTTATATTTTATTAGACTTAATTTAGCAGATCTATGTTTAATGCTTAATTACTCAAAATTTAATTCCTCTGGCTCGGAAGGGCTCATATTCCATGCTTTCTCTTATTAGGGATGGATACCTTCATCCATCTCTGATCTTATATTTTAACTTATATAAAGCGGCAGATATTTTTCATTTATTTTAACGTTAAAGAGTATTCTCAAGTTCTGTGGAACACAATTACCTAAAATATACTAAATTTTTATAAATAAACTTAAGTCACCCGTAATATAGCTGAAAAAACCCTCCTTCATCCTAAGATTTCCATCTCATCTCCCGGGTAACTCGCATCTATGTCGATTGCAGCGCCACCGCTACTATCATCAAATCTGGAATCAACCACGAAGAATTGCGAGTAGTAGCCGTTGCCACACTATTCTTCTAGCCACTATAGTATCTATACCTGCATCGTATGCTTTCATTTGGATCAGTGGCGCCATCGATAAGCAAAAACTGGTATTACTTTCTGGACTGCCCTTGTATAATGTTAGAACTGATACCGAGAGAGGCTGGATACTTAGATGGCTTTAGCTGGGAGATAATGGATGACATTTCATCAGGGCACTCTGGAGAAAAAAAAATGAACATGAACCTGTTGATATTGAGATAGGGCATTGTTGCTGTCAAGAAAATGAGAGTTGGCGGTAGCAGTATATTCAAAAATTTTAAAGAGTGGGATCAAGAATGGAAAAGTCAGAGAATGGTGTGATAAGAGGGGAGTGTCCCTGAATTAAATTTTTATAGCTTTCCATTTTAAATTGCTGTTAGTGACTTTCGCAATGAATTGAGTAAAATAATTGGATTTAGTTTGTTGAGTGGCATGACGGGTGGAATTGGAGAAAGATCGGAACCTAAATTTGTTATAAGTGCTTGGAGAGCGGCGATATTTGGTATGTGAAGCATTTTTATGTAAAATAAGTGAAAGTAAGTTAGGGGTCATCCAGGGCTTCAGAAAAGAGGGCTTTCTGAAGAGGAGGTAAGTGTAAATGGTAGGTATCGATTAAAACCACTGAGGATTTGGTAGAAAAAATTTTCGAAGAGAATGTTGATGTCTTCGTTTGGGTTAAATAGCGAGTTTCAGTTGGCTAATTCCAGAAGTGAATTGAAGATTGTTAATCTGTTAGTTGTTATTAGGGGAGTGTCGAATGTCATCGGAATGCGTGTGTCGTTGACTGGAAAGGTTGGAAGGTGAATATTGGGAGGTGATCTTGATTTCCAATACCAAGGAGCCGCTGTATAGATTATCAGATAAAATTGAGAAAGATTGATCAGATAAATTTGAGAAAGATCCTCGTATTAGGGAGGATGAGTTGACGCTTTGAAGGTTGATGGGAGGAATCTGTGTGCTGAGTTGATTAATAATAAGGTCGCTGAAGGAGTGTATCAAATAGACTGTCGGAGTTGATTAAATTTTCGAACTAATCAGTGACACCCTTCTCTATGGCGGAATAGATGGAATCATCGAGAGAGGGCCACTAGGGTTAGATCAATGTCAGAACGCATTTTTTAGGTTTTTACGAAAAATGGGAACTCTTTTTAAGTGGGAATCAATTAATTGACATGGTTATCAATGTATTTTTTGAAATTGTTTATTTTCCATACATAAGTCACGAGTTGTTGTCAAAAATTTGTATCTACAGAACAGAAAAAATGTTTTTAAGAAAAATTAAATAAGTATAGTAAAACTCCAGCTATCCTCTCCATAACTTCGATTGGTCGAAGCCTAATCACAACGCGAGATCGTGCTGCAAGCGCTATGAGCATTTAGTTCTTTTGTTTTCTTTATAAAGAAATGCAATTCATGAATTTTTTAATGGTCCATAAATTCATATTTAATAAAACATAATAATGAGCTAGTTAAATTTCATTTATATCAAAACAAAGATTCACCTTTTAAACCGTTGAACTGCAATTAGATCAGGCTCGCCACAAAAAAAAAAATGGCTGACGATGTTGCTTGTGCATCATGGGGGACAGAAGAGAAAATTTTTGGGAGTTCTTTTAAGTGTCCAGAATTATTATTTTTGATCCTGTTCGTCATAAAACGTTGAAAGTTTATTTTGTAGGTGTTTTTTAACAATCTATGTAAAATCTAGGAAATCAAGTAACAATGTAATCATACGCAGGGCGAGAAGGCCGACCAATCGCAGTTAGGGAAAGGTTAGATGGAGTTCCACTATTGATCAAGTTCGATCACTGATAACATTTTTAATTTTTCCGAACAATTTAAAAAGTTATCAACCAAACCCAACTTTTTCTAAACTTATGATGCGACGTTATTTTTGTATTCCACCAGGTTTAACATTATTAGCCATACCAGGTTGCATGATATCTTCTTGCGATATAAATATACCAATAAACACCCCAGAAACTCTGCAAGAATGCAGCACTATCTCCTTCATCAAATCCAGACAAGGGATAAAATGTACATATACTGTAAGTAAACTGTAAATACATTTTATCTTGTATCAATAAATGCTGTAAATATAAACAAAAACATATTTGATCAATGTAATGATATTGGTGAAGAATTAGTTAATCTCTGATAAAGGGAGATTTAGATGCTATTATACAGGGTGATTCAAAATTCAATGTACAAACTAGGGGAGGTAGGGTGGTTCTAAGCAAAAAAGTTCATATGACCATGGGCCCGATTTTGAATGTTCATATATGAACAGAAATAAAAATGCCGCCACCAAGATCAACAAGTTAATAACTCAGGTTCTACACTGAGTGAGCATATTATTATGACCACCCTGTCAGTATCTCGTTGGGCCACCTTTTGCCTTTAATACTGCGATGATTCTTCGTGGCATTGATTCCATGAGATGTTGGAAGGTGGTGGGAGGAATCTGACACCATGCCTGATAGATACGGAGGTATGCTGTGCCATCCAGACGTTGTTCAACACGTATTAACGGATCCAACGCCAGGAAAATATTCCCCAGACCATACATAACACTGCCTGCACCGGCCTGAATAGTTGTACTCCTGCATGGGGGGGTCCATGCTTTAGTGCTGTTTCCGCCAGATTCTCACGCGGCCGTCTGCATGATGTAACTGGAATCGTAACTCGTCAGACCACATGATTTGTTTCCACTGTTCGATAGTCCAGTCCTTGTGCTCCTGAGCGAATTGGAGTAGTTTCCGCTTGTTGGCTGCAGACAGCAAAGGTGTGCGGACAGGACTTCGGCTTCCATATCCCATGCGATGCAGTGTGCGGCGGACAGTACATTCAGAGTGCATGGAGGACCCCTGATTAAGGTCAGCAGTGATTTGACGCAGAGTTGCCCTTCTGTTATCCTTTACCAGTCGTGACAGTCTCCGTTCTGTCCGATCATCAACCATCCGCGGGCGGCCACAAGGCGAACATTCAGACCCAGTCTTCTGACTAACTGTCCAGTCTTTAAATACTTTAATGACTGCTGCTCTTGAGCAGCCCACGAATGCTGCTGTTTCGCTGATACTCGCTCCATAGCTCTGAGCACCTACAATCATCCCGCGTTCGAAGGTTGTTAAATCGCGTCGTTTACCCACAGTTGAAGAATGGAACACGTCTACTGTTGTCGACGACACTCGGCTTCCCTTTTTATATTGGTCTGGCCCGCTAGCAAATTGTGGCGACATACATGCGCGCATTTGCATAAACATGTCAGGTGGTCATAATAATATGCTCACTCAGTGTATACCATCTAGGATAATGAATTTTGGAGGAACAATGTGATACATAGAGCTGTGTATACCATTAAAATTTGATTGTATTCCAACAAGTAGTTTCCGAGTTACGCATTCAAAATCGTAATAGTGCTCACATGGGAGTACTAACCCGCATGTGTTACGAAGTTGAGTGCGTAACTCGGAAACTACATGTTGAAATTCGATCAAATATTAACGGTATACACAGTTTTATGTACCCTATTTATCCCCCCTAATTTCATTATGCTAGATAGTATAAAACCTGAGTTGTTAACTTGTTGATCTTGGTGGCGAGTAGTAGGGGCAGCCCTTTATATACCAGGTTGACCTTTGACCCAAGATGGCGGCGGCCACGCCCAGCACACCCTCGCCTCAGGAGGTGGTATATAAACCGGCCTCCACGTGACCCTTTTTTATCAGCAGAGGTAAGATAAAAAAAAAAGCCCAGCGGACCGCCATTTTGGTTGCCATCGCAATGAAGCGGCCATTTTGGATGAGAAGATAAAATAAGACCAGCTGGTCGCCCCCTCCACCCTTCATTTTGAAAAACGGCGGCCATTTCTGTTTTTCCTAATATTTTGAATCCTATTTTTTTATGGTTCATAATGCTTTATTCAATAAAGATAAAAAGATAAGAAAGATGAAAAAATAAGAAAAAGGAAAAAGAGAAAGAAGAAGATACGGAAAAAAGAAAGAGAGAGAGAGAGAGAGAAGGAAAGAAAAAGATGGAGAGAGAGAGAAAAAGAAGAGAGGATAGTGGAAAGAGAGGAAAGAGAAAGAAGGAGAAGAAGTGTTTTTTTTTTTAGGGGGGGTACGCTGCCTCTCCCTCCCACCCTGTGCTTGGTGTCGGTGGTCCTGAACCACCTGTACTGTCGCCAGAGCGCTCTTATGGTGACAGTACAAGGGTTCCGGTCCACCCACGCCTATGCAGGCGGGCGGGCGGTTGAGGCAGCTGGGGCACTTCGAGACTCGACCAGAGCGCTGGATCCTGTGCAGAAAATGGAGGGCAGTGCTTAGGTAGTCGGTACACTCCATTGAGATGCCGAGCACCACCGCTACACACTGGGGCAGCCGTCGCTGTGAGCCTCGAAGGGGATCGATCTGCACCCCCCTTATGCTGTGGCCAAGGGCATAAGAGCCGTGGTGATTCGGTTAACTAGGGACTGTGTGGAAACCTTCCCCTGACTAGTTCGACCACTGGAAACAGATGGTTGAACGTTCTCGCGGCTGGGGACCCCACTCCGCGGCCGTGCCTTATTCTGATTGGAACCTACCAAAAACAAAATTCGCATTTGTTAATTGTCTATGGGTGAGAGAAACCCACACGTTTTCGATTCGAGTTGGCATGACTATGATCATGTTTGTTGTAAAGTCGTTTGGTCCTGGGGTCGAATTTGGCAAAGTTATTCGGCAAAAACAACCTCGTTTCTCAGTGAAATCTAGTTCCCTCGGTGGCCGCACTGTTCTATGGCTCTGCGTTCACCATTCCTTCGCAAACGACGCGTTTGTGCGTGTTTCCAGTAGTTTTCAGGCCCATTGGCCGAATATCTGGGTTCTCACACCCTTCACTTTACTGAAGTCGGGGTGTCCGATGGGTTTATAAAGACGGGAAGAGGTTCATATTAAAAAAAGCGCCGTTGTTCAATGCCTTTCCAAAGCTTCGACAAGGACGCTGGGTGTTTTTACGAGAGCTTCGACAACGGCGCTCCCCAAAGGGCGCTGTGTATTTTATTAGTACCCTTGGCATCCGCAGCGTGATGATGAGGGCGCGCTATTCGTCCTACGACTCGCTAAACCGTTAAAAATCGCTCAATAAAGGTTTTTTCCAGCTCTTTTCGCCCGTTGTCGCTCCTCCAAAGCGGTCTACCTGTTGTTTTTAAACGTTCTACTCGTGTGATTTTCTTTTTTACGCTTTACACGGCGGGAAACATTTGCAAATGTGCGCCGACACGAACAGCGATTCGTTGCAGCGAGGTTGTCGGTCATTAGGCGCTCGTACGACGCGAATAAAGGTTTCTGAGCGTGAATAGAGGGTGTGTGGGTGTCTGCATTCGCAAACGTTTAGATGTGTGTCATGGAACCCTCACTGAAAGCCGCCATGGTGTTACCAAATCATTCGATGGTTGAAAAACCATCAGTCTGCGAACCGTCCTGGTTCGACCAGGGATCGCCCAGTTGGTCGGGTGTAGGTGTGTGTCATCTGGGGTGACGGTTTTAATCGGCGCTGGAGACCTCGGGGTGATCGGCGTGTCGGGGATTACACACTGGATGTAAACCGACATGTTTACGTGTTGGAGAAATTTTTTTTTTTTAAATTAATGTGTACCAAAATTCAAAGGTACGGTCACATATTGTTCAAGCTTCCCTTGTCCGTCCTGTTGGCGGTTTCGAACTGTATGCTATACAGGCTTACACGTTGTACGAAGCAAAACTCGTGTGAAACCAACATGACAGTGATAAAACACATGGTGAATTTAGAGCAATTTTTTTTCAGAAAACAAAATTAAAGTACATGCTTATCTGTGTGTCATGGAATTTTGAACATCTTAACTGCCAACAGAATTTTTTTTTTCACTCCATATGGAGTGGAACAACTTTTTTTTTAAAAAAAAAACAAAAACAAAATATATGATTAAAAAAAATATTTTTATTTGTATGCAGAGAAATATTTTTTATGTGCGAGAATTTTTTTTTTTTCTGTTTGCGAGAAAAATAAATTATTTTTTGTTCGTTTGCGAGAATTTATTTTTTGTTTGCGAGAAAAAATTTATTTTATTTTTTATATAATTTTTTTTTTTTTTGAGTGGTAGGAATTATTTCTTTAACATCTAAAATACCAAGAGCATTTTCTAACTCTCCATGCATCTACACAATTTTATTTCATTCTAAATCATGTGTGTTTTACTTTTTAAAAAACTTACATGATACAAATGAAAAAAAAAATTTCTTGTTTGTATTAAACACTGTAGAAGATCAACCTATTTGCACATAAATTATACAAGGCTTTTTGATTTTTAAATTCTGTTAAGTTTAAATGAATGAATGCATTTCCACACATCAGAAAAAAATGAACATCTAATAACCTCCTGTGCATCATTTTTGTGGGAACAGATTTCAGTAAATGAAAAGTGGATGGCGGCAATAGAAAACAGTAAAGGAAAAGATTTTTATTAAAAACATTAAGTGTAGAGAGATACCAAGAGAAAGAGAGAATGATCACACAGTTCATGAATGGAGTCTATCAAGATGTACCTTTTATATCTTTGTGAATTGCTTAGAGTTGTAATTCTGTCCAAAAGCATATTTATTACCACAGTGAAAGGGAAACATTCATTGTTCTAGTAAACAGATATTATAATTCAAACATTCATTTACCATAATTCTACACATCTTTAATGACAATGTGTATTTTTAGATGGATGTTTTTTTGTAAAAAAGCAACTCACTGCATAAGAAAAGAGTTTACAGATGTATGAAGTGAAATGAATTGAGTGTGCATTTTTAATGAATTCAATAATTTTACCATGTGTTCAACTTGTAAGAAACAAACGCAGACTTGATGCATTAAAACCAAATAAAACTTTCATTTCAGATTACCGAGAAGAATGAAATGCTCTTTTGAAAATGCTGCAGGATGTCTGTCTGTATAAAATCCTATGGGGTGTGTATATGAATGAATGAAAAAAAAAAAAAGGAAGAAAAAAATCTTACAAATTGATGAATGAGAAATGGCTTATGTGAGTATAAGTCAAGGGGAGTAAAGGGGTATAGGCTTTGTATTACATGTATGGTACATAAATATGTCAAGTAAAGTGAATTATAAAAAATTCTTAAAAGCCAAAGAATTTTTTATTACAGGAATGTATGACAATCGAACAGGGCCAGTTCTAGCAATTTTACCGCCCCGTGCAGAATACAATTTTACCCTTGCCGTTGCCATCCCCAAACATTAACGTTGCTTACCGTCTCCAAAAGTTTGCCGCCCTGTGCAAGTGCACCACTTGCACCTATGGTAGAGCCAGCCCTGCAACCGTAATTCTTATGAATGACTATTTAAACATGATATTTGTAAGGTAACCACAGAAAATGAGCAATTGTAGAAGGGTTTTTTTTTTCTAAAATAGAAGCAAGAGCACTTTTATCTTGTTTATTTATTCATATGGAGAACAACAAAGCTGTCATTCCATTCTTTCAGGGGAACGCTCTTCAAGTTTATCACAGGAAATTTCATGATGTGATCATTTAAACTGGTGGTTTTCTGTGGAAAATAGGAAAATTTGTCAAAACGTGTGAATGAAACTGGAAATCCACACATATTGGTGTTTTTCTGTGTAGAGCAGGTAAATTTGGCAAAACGTATGCACGAAACTGGAAAATTTACACATTTTGGTGGTTTACTAACAATAAGCAATATTGAAGAAAGATCATATATCTGCAAAAGTCCTGATTAAAAGATATAGACTACCTGGATAATTTCTCTATATTTATAAGGTTATGAACATGCACAGTGAATTCACAGTAAGCACATGTGTAGCCAGTTGTCAACTTTCTAATGAACAGACTTTAAAATTGTTGAAATTAAAAGCAAATGAATTCATTTAAAGCCAATCATGTTTTATTGAACAGTGCAATTGCATTTAATGTTGAAAAAACTTTACTTAAAAACAGTAACTTGTGCAAATCTACTTGAATTTATTCTAATTAAAAGATCTTTTAAAAGCAAAGAATATTTGTAAAGTACATATACAAAACTTTGATACTGTACAAGGAATGCTGTCAAAACAAGAAGTCAGAGTGCAGACATTGTCTATTTCAATTTTTTATTTATTTGAATGGAGAAACAACAAAGCTACTATTCCCTCGTTTCAGGAAAACATTCTTCCAACACATATCTGAAAATTACATGAAGTGGTCATTTAATGTAAGAAATTTTAAACATATGACTTTCTAAAAATTTGACAAATCTTAATTGTATACTGTATACAATGCATTCTCAGAAAATGTATGAAAAAGATAGAGGAACTTCACAAAAGCTCAGGCTGGTTGGAATCTTACAATGTTCATACAATTCATTTCAATGTATCAAAAGCACATTTACCACTTACTGTCACAAATATTCAATAGAATTAAATTAGAATCAACCTAACAACACAAAAAACAGTCTAGGCACTTAGTGCATTCAATGAGTATTCAGCTTGTGCCTCTAAAAAAAAAAAAAATTCAACACCCATTAACATGAGTGAAATTCATTATTATTATTTTGGTTGAATGAATACTACGTTCACAACTGTACAAGATAATAAACATACAGTTGTGTGTGAAAAGTGTTAATTATTTTTATTTTTTAAAAAGAAATAAAAAGAAAAAGGAGAGAGAGAGAGGGTGGAGAGATGAGTTTAACAAAGATGGCCTATAAAACTCATAGAGTCGGTTATGAATACCCAATGAGTTCAGTACATTGATCAATGATCCTGTCACAAATATTCAATAGAATCTAATTAGAAACGCACATAACAACAGAAGCTGCCTGGGTATTGCTTGAATTTCATGAGAATTCATTTGGCCACCTTCCATTTCGCAAAATTTCACAGTTTCGCGAAGAAGCAACGAATGAAGCGCCCACAGAACGTAGTGGACAGCAAGGGAACTTAAACATATATACGAAATAAACGTCGAGTTTTGGTAATTGAAAAACACTAGAATGCGAACGTTTTCTCATAATGATCACTGAATAGAAGAGGTATAAACGTCACCCTTGTAAAAAGTGACAAAATTTTAATGAATACATAAGAAATATTTGTATTTGGCCCGAGAGAAAACGTATGCAGCGTTATAGAAGAGTCCCATTACATTGAACAGCCTCACGGACGTTAATGTTCTTGTGCTGGTAAAATTTACATAGAAACATCTGTGTATACTGTATTTAAAGTTAATGAGAACAGAGGAATGGCAAATAATGGCCAGTAAATTCAAGACAACTCAAATAATCGCGCATTGTGTAAGAGAAACGAACATGTAGGTTATTACAAAACTCTACTTCGATACCGAACGCGATTGCGAATGTATCTTTTCATGTAAAGCATAGAGAACATCAACACGCACCAGAGCATCATAAACATTATCTAGAATGTTTTTGGGGTGTGTAAACGCCCCAAAAGAGCCCAAAAAACTTAATTTTAATGCTTTTTTCATCCCGTTTTTGAGGGGAGCGCCGTTGTCGAAGTTAGTGTCGTGAACTTGGAGATTAAAGCGTAATGAGTTCGAAAAAATTTATTTATTCAGAGCCTTGAAACGTTCTTACATGTCATGGCACAACGTTTGCGAATACAGACACCCACAGACCCTCTATTTACGCTCAGAAACCTTTATTCGTGTCGTGCGAGCGCCTACTGATCGACAACCTCGCTGTAACGAATCGCTGTTCTCGTCGGCGCACATTTGCAAATGTTTCCCGCCGTGTAAAGCGTAAAAAAGAAAATCACACGAGTAGAACGTTTAAAAACAACAGGTAGGTCGCTTTGGAGGCGCGACAACGGGCGAAAGGAACTGGAAAAAACCTTTATTGAGCGATTTTTAACGGTTTAGCGAGTCGTAGGACGAACAGCACGCCCTCATCATCACGGTGCGGACGCCAAGGGTACTAATAAAACACACAGCGTCCTTTGGGGAGCACCACAGTCGAAGCTCTCATAAAAACACCCAGCGTCCTTGTCGAAGCTTTGGAAAGGCATTGAACAACGGCGCTTTTTTTAATATGAACCTCTTCCCGTCTTTATAAACCCATCGGACACCCCGACTTCAGTAAAGTGAAGGGTGTGAGAACCCAGATATTCGGCCAATGGGCCTGAAAACTACTGGAAACACGCACAAACGCGTCGTTTGCGAAGGAACGGTGAACCCAGCGCCATACAACAGAGCGGCCACCGAGGGAACTAGATTTCACTGAGAAGCGAGGTTGTTTTTGCCGAATAACTTTGCCAATATCGACCCCAGGACCAAACGACTTTACAACAAACATGCTCATAGTCATGCCAACTCGAATCGAAAACGTGTGGGTTTCTCTCACCCATAGACAATTAACAAATGCAAATTTTGTTTTTGGTAGGTTCCAATCAGAATAAGGCACGGCCGCGGAGTGGGGTCCCCAGCCGCGAGAACGTTTAACCATCTGTTCCCAGTGGTCGAACTAGTCAGGGGAAGGTTTCCATATCGTCCCTAGTTAACCGAATCACCACGGCTCCTATGCCCTTGGCCACAGCATAAGGGGGGTGCAGATCGATCCCCTTCGAGGCTCACAGCGACGGCTGCCTCTGTGTGTAGCGGTGGTGCTCGGCATCTCAATGGAGTGTACCGACTACCTAAGCTCTGCCCTCCACTTTCTGCACAGGAACCAGCGCCCTGGTCGAGTCTCGAAGTTCCCCAGCTCCCTCAACCGCCCGCCCGCCTGCATAGGCGTGGGTGGACCGGAACCCTTGTACTGTCACCATAAGAGCGCTCTGGCGACAGTACAGGCGGTTCAGGACCACCGACACCAAGCACAGGGTGGGAGGGAGAGGCAGC
>JAHWFO010072989.1:0-32124 GCA_023313115.1 Rhysida immarginata
AAAGCACCGAAATGGGACGGTAGTTAGAGATAATATGCGGGTTACCCTTTTTATAAATGGGTTTAATGTAAGCAATTTTCAGCGCCAAGGGGAACTTTCTATTCTTTACTATCCGTTGACAGAGACAGTAGATCATCCAATGCCCATTGTCCTTTAAATTCTGCAGCATTTTATCAGTTATAGTCAGAGGATAACTTGGGCCACTTATCTTAACTTCCTTTATTAACTTCACGAGCTTTCTTCCGTATGGGATGACCGGTTACGGAGATCTCTCAGTGTCCTTAAGCTCTTGCTCAATTATTTTTGCTGGCTGTGAAATATTTGTAGGGTTATTTACCCACTCCAAGGCAATTTTGGTTTATTGTCAGGGCAGATGTGGCTCAACAATTTCAAGATCTGGTTTGCCTTGGCATATTGAGAGACCGTCTCTCTCTTAGCTTTCCTTATGGATTTCTTAAATATCGAGTTGGCTTGTTTATACGACATCCGAGATAGGGAATCTTTTATAATATTATAATTTTTGTAGGCAATCATATTTGCTTTCCATTTTTTGGAATATCTGCGTTCCACCATTTATTATTATTATTATTATAATTATTATTATCATTGTTTGGGGAAGCCAAACTCGGATCAAGTCCGGAAGCCAATCCCAGAGGCGGACCCAAAAGAGGGCCAAAGCCCAAGGAACTCAAATGCGAGGGAGGGAAAGTTATGCACTCGTGGGAGTATTGATGTTTGAGTGTAGGAATTTCCTTACTATGTGACAGGTGTTTAGAATTGTGGCTTTCTGTAAGGTTTTGTATAAGTGTGGGTTTAAATTTAGTGTTGACAGGCTTTTGTGTAGCGAGAGTGGAATAACCCCAGTGGCAGAAAGAACGATAGGAACAATGTGTACTCTGTTAATTCCCCAAAGGCGTTTTATTTCATGTGCAAGATCCGTATATTTAGTGATTTTGTCAGTGTATGTCTTTTGTAAATTCTGTGTATTGGGGATGGAGATATCAATTATGTAAGTCACTTTGTTTTGCTTATCTACTAGTGTAATGTCTGGTCTGTTATGAGGGATAGTTTTATCAGTGATTATAGCTCTGTCAAAATATAGTTTATGTATGGTGTTCTCTAAGACAGTGTCGGGGATATATTTATAGTAAGGAGTGTGAATGTCCCTTAGTTTGTGTATCTTAGCTAGATGTTGATGTTGGCTACCTGGTTATGTCTGTGTAAATAATCTGTCTGCGTGAGTATTTTGCAATTGGATATGACGTGTTGGATGGTTTCCTCTGTGATATGGCATTTCCTGCAAGACCCGTCAGTCGATTCTTTGATAATATGTTTTCTGTAGCTTTTAGTGTTAATAAACTGGTCTTGTATGGCAATCATGATTCCTTCAGTTTCCCCAAAGAGAATCCCTTCACTCAACCAAAAGTTCGACGCTTTTTGTCGACGTGTGGCTGGTTGAGGTCAGCAGGATGTCTACCGTGGAGTTGCTTTCCGAGCCATGATTGAAGTTTAGTGCATGTTGTAGGAATGATATGGGTGTTCTGCATGCTGTTCAGATTCAGAGGTGTGTATTTTGTATCAGCCATGCAGACTGATTTGTGTAATGGTGATGTGTGTTGTTTAGAGTGAAAGAATTCTCTGAGTGACTGAGTCTGTTTCTGGTGTAGATCTGTTATGTCAATAAGACCTCTGCCTCCCTCTGAACGAGGCAGGGTGAGTCTTTCAATAGCTGCGTGTGGATGGTGCTTTCTGTGCTTTGTAAGCAGTTTACGTTGTTTCCTTTCAAGTCCCTCAAGATCTGTGTGTGTCCACTGTATGACTCCAAAGGAGTAGGAGAGTATTGGCGTGGCATAAGTATTGATGGCCTTGATTAAATTTCTGGAATTTAAATGCGTTTTAAGCATTGTCTCTAGCCTATGAAGATATTGTTTAGTGAGTGTATTCTTTATGTGTTTCTGCTCCAGAAGCTTGGCTTGCTTAAATCCTAGATATTTGTAAAATTCGTAATTTTCCATAGCAGCAATGTGATCTGGTTCATCTAATGTGAAGCCCCCTTCCCTGAGTACTCTATTTTCAATGTGAATGGTTTTGCATTTGTCCAACCCAAATTGCATGTGTATGTCTTTTGAAAAAGTTTGTGTAATGTCAAGTAATAGGTGCAATTGTGTTTGTGTGGAGGCGTAGATTTTCATGTCGTCCATGTAGAGTAAGTGTGAGAGCGTGTACTGGCAGCTTTTATTATGTTTAATTGTGTAGCCATAAATTGTGCTGTTCAGTCTGTTGGAAAGTGCATTTAGTGCAAGACAAAACCAGAGTGGGCTCAGTGAGTCACCCTGGAAGATGCCCCGGTTTATCTGTATTTTGTCAGTCGTGATGGTTTCACTGTTGAGTGTGAGGTGTAGTGTAGTTCTCCAATGCAGCATTGTACTTTCTAAAAATGTGATAAGTGTAGGGTTTATTTTATATAATCGTAGTGTATATAACAGCCATGAGTGTGGGACACTATCAAAGGCCTTTTTGTAATCAATGTAGGCTGCATGGAGGTGTCGATGTTTATTGTGAGTTTGCCGTAGAACCACACTGTCTATCAGGAGTTGCTCCTTACAACCCATTTGGTTTCTACGGCATCCCTTTTGTTGCACAGTGAGAATGTTGTTTGTGTCTATGTGTGTATAAATTTTGTTTGCGATACAGGCAGTTATTATTTTGTAAAGTGTAGGCAGGCATATGATAGGACTATATTGTGTGGGATCTGTAGTGTTATGTGACTTTGGTACCATGTATGTTATTCCTTGTGTGAGGAATTGTGGCAATGTCTGTGGTGTTTGCAAAGTGTTGGAGATCTGTTTTGCAAGGGCCAGATGCAAACAGGTGAAGCGCTTATACCAAAAGTTCTGAATCCTATCTACACCTGGAGCCTTCCAATTGTGAGTACGTTTAATGACTTGTGAGAGTTCATCTGCTATTATGTCAGTATAAGGCATGTTTGATAGTGTGGATGCTAATTGCTCCTCTTCCCTGATCCAGCTAGCTTCCCTATTATGTTCAACTGAGACAGACCAAAGAGACGACCAATAATGTTGGAGTGCTGTTTGTGTTGGCAGACCAGTGTTTTGTGTCTGTGTATAATCTTTGTTTAACTGCTTATAGAATGTCTTCTCATTGCTTGCGAATAACTTGTTCTGCTGTTTGCGCTGAGTGCATGTTTTGTATCTCTTCAGGCGTTGTGTTTTTGCAGCTAACTTTTGTTTAAATGTGTCCATATATTCTGTAATGTGTTGATTGTGCTGCTCATGTCTGGTGTGTGTTTTAATCTTCTTAAATAATTGTCTGAGGCGTTTGTTCTGCTTTGATGAAGTGTTGTTTTTAGTGTATGTGTAAGTCTACCTAACTGCTTGCGGATTTCGTCAATCTCAGACTCAATCCGCTTTTGCCATTTAGGTTTCTGTTGGGTGTATGATTTTTGTGTGCTTTTATGGATTGGTTTCCTACCCAGTGTGGATATAATGTAAGAGCCCCAGTGTAAATAAGAAGGTGTATGTATTCTAAAGATAGATTTTCTTCAATGTACTGTGGTAAGATATATGTGTTCATGTAAGATAAAATTTCCCGTTTTGCTGTTTATGTTTATTTTAGGTCTCTTTGTGTGGGATCTGTTCCCGTGTAAAGTGTCAGGTATCTTTGTAGGGTGTCGTTTAATGTTTCAATAAGTTTGGTATTCATGTTGTGTTGTGGATGAATATCATGGTGAAGTTCATTGTTGAGTGTGTGTTCTACAAGTTCATTAGTGATGTCAATGTTAGTGTTTGATTCTGTGTGTTGAGTGTCGGTTTGTGTAGATGGCTCGTGTTCTTGTAGCTGTTGTGCAACTTCTTGCTTTATTTTCTGTAGCGTGGGTAAGAGTATTAAATTGTTCATAACAATTGTGCGACGCTGATCTGCAATGCGTTGTTCAATGACTGTGATGTGAGGATATGTCTCTTTGAAAATGTTATATAACCGTTGTCTGTAAGCTGTAGTGTCAGTTTCCAATTTAGTGACTGCGTAGTAGGCTCGCATGATAAAACAGTTTATGTCATTTGTCCATTTCATGGGTTGGCGTGGCTTGCCTGCCTTAGTGGTCGAGGGCAAAGAAGCTCTTGAAACACTAGGGACAGGGTGTGGCATTGCAGTAGCCGAACAGGGGTTTCTCCATCGGTGGCCCTGGGAGATTGTGGCATATTTTCGAATGTGAGCCTCTGCCTAACCCACGAGCGCGGACCTTGATAACTCGGATGAATTCCGAGCCGGTATCAGATAACGCACTAGCACTAATCATAGTGATCATCAATAAATGGGTGGTCCTGTTAGCCATCTCCATCATCAGCAGGCCCTTGGTTGATGTAATCAGCTCATCAGCCCTACTGGGTCATCTGGACCCTCAAGATTAAACTAAGGGTAGAGTAAATCAGACCTGTTAACCAGGGCCATCTCTCTAAGATGTTGCCCCCCTCGCACGACGCGGACGTAGGACCACACGAGGGTTATTATTATTATTATTATTATTATTATTATTATTATTATTATTATTATTATTAATTTTAGAGTTGATCACTTATTAAAGTTAAGCCAGCAACCATTGCCGCGTTGGTCAATAGGGTATTAATGTTTTCAAGGAGCAAATTAACATCCTCTATCCTTCCTAGTTCATCCTATTTTACTGTATCTTATTGTTTATGATATTCTTCTCTGATTAACTTAAAAATAAAATAGAACTCTTTTTCCACAACGAAACAGGAATTGAACAAACATAAAAAGAAAAAGACCGAAAATAAAATGAAAAAATACAACCTGAGTCTGTAAGCGCTTTTCGAAAGCTTTACTTTCATCATTTAGCAGCCAAGGAGCACCTCGAGAGAACTTGAGAGAACTGACTTGGAATCGACAATCGACAATCGAACAGCGCAGGGAAAACGAAACGAGCGGTCCGAAAGCAACGCTTTCACTGCCATACTCATCCAGGAAGTAACCAGGGGAAGTACACTGAACTAGGCAAGAAGCCAGATGAAACCTAGTTAAGTCATCCAGGGGATAAGATGGAGTCCTTTCCTATAAAGACGATGAAGTTGATTGTTGATTGACGAGGGACATGGAGCTACGAGATCCAGTAATCGGGAAAGATGGCCTTTTGAATGTCGTCGAAATAGATGTCCAGGACGTGACGAGACCTGCGATGCCTGAGGAAACTTCTAAATGTGAGTGGATGCTCCAGAATATCTGCAACCAGAGGATTAGGATGGTCCTTAATCTTCGGCAGCAACTTCTTCAACGACTCCTGAACATAGCTACCAATTGGAGGTATATGGAAATCCTCAGCAATAGAAATATTTGTTGCGACTCTCCTGTCAAGTTGGGCGATAGTCCTCAGGGTAACGTTTTGGAAGGTTTGGAGATCCTTCCATCTGGTCTTACATATTGTAGCCCAGGCAGGCATACCATAAAGAAGAATGGTTCGTATAACCATCTTATAAAGCAAGAGTTTGCTATCCATTCCAAGGGCGCTGTTTCGCCCCAGAAGAGCAACTAGACTAAACTTGGCCTTTTTAGCTTTACTTATCGCATAGGAGACGTGGTCACTCCAATTTAGCCTGGCATCTACCATCACTCCGAGGTATTTGTAATTCTTAACCCATTCGAGCTCTTTACCAGAAAGGAAGAGAGGACTCGGTGGTTTCCGAAGTTTCTTCGTAATGAACATTGCCTTGCATTTGTCAACGTTCAGGTCGAGTCTCCACTTTGCAAACCACTTTTCGCACAATTGTAAGGCCTTTTGTAAGCGTGATATGACGTGAGCGGGATTGCGGTCAGTAGTCATGATGGCCGCGTCATCAGCAAACAGATATAGTTTGCACTTGGTAAAAGTTGGGAAGTCACTGATGAAAAAGTTGAACAATGCAGGCCCTAGGACAGAGCCCTGGGGAACACCAGCATTGACGTCACAAGGGTTTGACATGGAGCAGCCAACCTTGACACGAAATATCCTGTTTGAGAGGAAGGAATTAATCAAGCTAATAATTTTGTCCGAAAAACCACATGTAATCATCTTGAATATGAGGCCGTTGTGCCAAACCTGGTCAAAAGCTTTACGAACATCCAAGAAGACAAGACCACCATACTTAGCACAGTTAAGAGGAGTGTTTAGGTCTGCAACAAGCCTCCAGATCTGAAGTTGGCAGGAGTGACCTGGGCGAAATCCAAATTGCTCATCACGAACGAGATTGTTTGCTACACAGAATCCGTTAAACCTCTTCAGAATGCAGCGTTCAAAGACTTTGGATAACATAGGTAGTAAGCTTATGGGTCTGTAGCTGACAGCAAGAGCAGGGTTTAGACCAGGCTTTTGTATGGTAACTATGACGGACTCTTTCCACTGGTCGGGGAAGTAACCAAGTTTCCAACAGTCATTCATGGCTTTGGTAATGGTCGATATAATATTAGAAGGCAAGTTCTTGAGAGCACTGTTAGTGATGCAATCAATGCCCGCTGCTTTCTTTGTCTTAAGTCGCTTGATGACGTCGGAGATTTCTTGGGCACTAATGACTTCCACAGGGGTGGGAACACGATGAATGCACTGGTAAGCGATGCACCCATTGTTAACTAGCTGAGTGTTTTGAAGGCTGTCCAAGTCTGTCTCACCAGGCGTGGTAAATTGACTTTTTAGGGAATCGGCGATCAGTTGAGCCTTTTCCTCATCACTGGTGACAACGCTGCCATTGCCTGCAAGCAGTGGCGGCAATTGGATGGGTCTGTTTCCCTTTAAGGCCCTCACAGTACCCCAGAGTGAGTTATCCTGGACAGACAAAGACTTCAGTTTTTCGCTCCACCTTTCTGCTCGTAGAAAGTTTACCTCTTCCTGAACCTTGCGAGAAAGCCTGTTGTACTTAGTCTTGAAATAGGGTAGTCGCTTGCGTTGCCATAGTCTCCTATATGAATTCCTTTCAAGAATGAGATGCCTAATGTGAGGAGGGAGGTCGAGGTGTTTGGGACGTTTTCGGTCAGCAGTGGTGGTACTAGAAATAGTAGCATCCTTGATAACACGAGTGATTGCACTGATATTTTTGTTGATGTCCTCGTTGTCGTTAACCTCCTTGTATGGAACGCTATTTTCTCGAAGTATATCCTTAAAGAGCTTCCATTCGAAGCCCTATTTTCACATCAATGTCTAAGCCGTCGAAGACAAGCATGACTGGTCGGTGATCAGAGTTTAAGTCGTCTACTGTAAATATATTATAGGGATTGAAGAAACCTTTAAGAACTGCTATGTCCAGCACATCGCTGACAGGAGAGTGGTCACAGTAGTACGTGTCCTCAAGGGGGCCAGCAACGAAGGTGTTAATCTCGTTTAGGGTGTAACCATATAAGATATTACCATTTTGATTTGAGCATTTTGAGTTCCATGCTTGGTGTTTGGCATTTAAGTCTCCCGCCATTATTACTGGAATGGGCCCGGAAAGAAGCTCATCAAGCTCGCAAAGACCAAGCTTGTGTTTAAGCGAGTTATATAATGAGGTGAGCTTGATTTCGCCTGCATCAGCGTCATTAATAATCACGGAAACGGCTTCCATTCCTTCGTAGTTGGGAGTGACAGACTCACGATGAATAATGCCATCCTTGATAATGATTGCTGCTCCACCAAACGCGCGGCTGGCATTATTACCCAGAGGCCGGTCCCTGCGATAGACATGATAGCCAGGCAATTTGAACACTTGGGTTGGTTTCAAGTGCGTCTCGCACACGAAGGCGACGTCGACATTCCAGTTTAAGAGGAAATTGTAGAACTCGATGCGCTTGCGAGCAATTTCTCTTGCATTCCAAATATTGCAACGGAGTTTTCCTTGATTAATGGTCTTGTGTGGGTGTCTATCCATGATTATTTGCTAGATTTCTCAGACGCGACCTGTGGCATTACTTTACCACTTTCCTTGTTGACGTTTAACAAATTCCTAAGTATCTATAAATACTACGTAGCTGGTTTGTATTAACCATATCTGAGTCATTTGCGCTGGATGCAACCGAAGCATAGGTTTTTCCTTCTAGCACTTTGTTGCTTTTGAGCCTTTTGACATGGGGATATTTAGGACACTTAGTGTAACTAGACGTGTGCTGACCGTCACATCTAATACACTTAGGGGGGTCTTTACCCTTAACATTGCTACATTCCCTCGACTCGTGGTTGCCAGCGCATTTGTTACATCGAGGCGATTCGGTACAACCTTGGGAGACGTGATCGAATCGCAAACAGTTGTAACACTGCAGGGGTCTTTTGTTACCTCTAAAAATTTCAACATTAACAGCTAGAGGACCGACACGTTTCAAGCTTAAAAATGACCTGTTGTGTTCCGTATTTTGTAGTAGAACCAAGACTAAAGGCATATCAACAGCACCATTTGCTTTTTTAAGCCTAATTGCTTTTTCGGGAATGTAATTTGCTTTTCTGAGGTCTTCGCAGAAGTCTTCAATGTCATAAGTCGTATCAATATTTCGGACAACGTATTTAAGCGGTTTCTCGGACTTGAGTTGATGATGCTGTATCTTTAGCACATCATTACTCTTAACCCCAGACACTAGAATTTTGTGAGTTTCCTCATCATGACATTTGATTTTAATGGTGTCCTTCCGACCTGTGTGAGCAGTAATTTTGTCTAGAGATACGTGGCTCTTAATCTCGTCCAAAATTTCTTTGATTGGTTTACCGTGGTGTCGAATGATGATTGGAGGAATGTAAACGGCTCCCTTTTCGCGGGTGTCATTAGTTTGGGAATTACTATGCTTGATTTTGCTACGAAGTGCTACAGAGATAGTGTCACTGATATTAACGTTAGATCGAATGTTGTCGATTCTTAAACCTTTTCCTTTTTTGTTTTTCTTGTTATGCATAACATGCCAATCACCTCCATCTGTATCGGAGGATTCGTCTTCGTGCCTCCTCTTTACACTAGTTTTCACTGAGGAACTTCCGCTATTGACATTTTCCAGTCCTTCACCAATGTTTTCGGACATATCCCCAATATCAATCATCATATCTGTAACGGAATTGGATTGGCTGCAGCTGCCTGCCTTCTTAGTTTCAGACCCTTGATTTAGAAATACCTCTAATCGACTTAAGGTATTCTTGATGCTATCAAACTTGTTTTCAATATTTGTAAATTGAGTTCTAATCTCTGTAATGGTCCCATTTAGGGATTCTACTTTAGCTTCTAATGCAGTATACTTAGAAGATATGATTTCGTTTATCACTAAGTCAAAAGCACTGAATCTACCATCCTTGCAAGCGTCAAGGTAAGCCTTTTCACAAGTCACAGTTTTCCCGTCACCCAATGTCAAAACAGAATAGAACACGCAATGGAATAGAACATGCTGAGTATTTATAACGGACAGAAGCCAATCAAGCCAAAAAGATTCAACTGAAATTTATTGATTGGGTAAGTGCGTCACCCATTTGATCAATGGTGATTCGCTAATAGGGCCCCTATCTAAGTTGAGCAATAATTTTTTATCTGTTTTTTGAATGGCTAAGCTTTCGAAGGCCTCCAGAAGGTGTTTCTTGTTTATTGACTCAATAAGTTTTACATTGTTTAATAAGAATTCATGCCCGGTATCTAGAGAGCAAGTCATAGCAGATTCACTGGAACTACAGTTTGTTACTCCTACCAACGATAAGCCCGAGAGCCAAATCATGTCTCGGCGTGTGGAAGAAGGTATTTACAACTTTGATGAAGTCCCGAAGCATTTTACGAAGTACAATATCGAGGCTGGTGAGATCGCCAACATCATAAAAAAACTGAAAAAGAAGAAGGCTCCAGGAAAAGACAAGGTGAGTAATAACGCCCTTATGAATTTCCCGAAGAACTTTATTGAATTTCTCACCAATATCATTAGCGACTGCTGGAAATTTTCTTACTTCCCTGTGGCTTGGAAGAAATCTATTGTGTTGAGTATCCCAAAGCAGGGACAAAATCCTGCAATTCCCGCGAGCTACCGACCTATTAGCTTGCTACCCTCGATGTCCAAGGTGTTGGAGAGAACGATCCTTGTCAGATTCCAAGATCACTGTCTAGCAAATGACCTTTTACGGGAAGAGCAGTTTGGCTTTCGTGCTGCCCACTCTTGTCCGATGCAGATATGGAGGCTCGTTGAAGATCTGAACACCCCCCTGAACCTATCCAGGTACTGTGGGGTGGTATTTCTCGATGTCAGTAAAGCTTTTGACCAAGTGTGGCATGAGGGCCTTGTCTACAAAATGATCACAGACGGGTTCCCTGCCGATTTGATCTTGATGGTGAAATCCTTTCTTGACGGCAGATCCTATCAAGCCAAGGTTGGAGAAAATCATTCCACACCCCGTGTTGTAAAGGCCGGTGTCCCTCAGGGTTCTGTCCTCGGGCCTATGCTATTTAATTACTTTGTACATGATTTCCCAAAACCCGATAATTGTAATCTGTATTTTTATGCGGATGACACTGCCATTATGACATGGGCACACCAGCCGGCTCACGTTATCACTCGGCTGCAGTGCGCCTTGAAGCAGTTCGAAGACTGGTTTAACTGCTGGAAGTTGAACCTTAACGTCGGAAAGTGCAAGGCTTTGTACCTCAATAGGAAGCTCAAGCATCCCCCAGATTCTCTTGTTCTGTTTAATAAGAAACTGGACTGGGTGGACAACTACAAGTCCCCGGTATTATCATTGACTCAATACTCTCATGGAACCAGCATATGTCCTATGCTCTGAACAAAGCGAAGAGGGCTAAGTACAGTATCATAGCTCTTATGGGTCGCAACAGCGCCCTCAGCATTGACAACAAGCTACTTCTGTACAAATCGATTATCCGGACCATACTCCTCTATGGCATGCCTGCGTGGGCGACTATCTGTAAAAGCAGATGGAGTGAACTACAGTCATTCCAGAATGTTACCCTGAGGACCATTGCCCAGCTGGACAGAAGGACGGTGAAAAACCAATCCATCCACCTCGATTTAAACATGGCCCATATCGGTAAGTTTATACAGGATCTCCTTTTGATTATGATACAGAAGATGAAGACTCACGACAATAAGCTTGTGAAAGGGATACTGGAGAACTCAATGAATATGAACTGGCATACGAAGTATCGTAAACCGAGGCACGTTCTTGACATCAATTTTGAAGATATTAGCAACGTCTCTTTCCCAGACTACTGGAAGATGTGATAATCTTATTTCTCCTTGTATTTTTTATTTCGTTTGTTTTTTGTTTCTGACAATCGTCAATCTTACTTTCTTTTTTGTATAATATGGAAGACCGCTTGGGTTGGTTAGGCTTCTTGACTACCTCAGTGTATTTCCTTTGGAGTTTATTCTGGTTAGATGAGCCTTGTGAAAGCGCTGCTTTCGTCCCATCCTAACGAATGTACACTTCACTGTTCGATTGTCGATTGTCGTATCTAGAGAGTGTTTGGCTATGGATGACTGATTCCCTCTACCATATCTTGTGTGTCTCATGTGTTCTTCGAATCTTGTTTCAATATTACGGAAAGTTTGTCCTTTGTACATCATGGGGCATTGGGAACATCTGGCTTCGTATATTCCTGATTTCTGTAGTGGTGGAATCTGGTCCTTTGGGTTAGGTAATAAATGCCTGGTCTGGTTGGAATTGCTTAAAGATAACGAAATATTAAAAGATTTAAAAAAAGAATTGAGACCTTTGATTAATGATTTATTGTAAGGTAAGGATATGACTCTCCCTCTATTTTTAGTCCGGTTGAGGGTAGTGATTTCGTCCATGAACTTCTTTAACTTACTCTTCCTGACCAAATCGGTAATCGTACGTGTGCTATAGCCATTTTTAACTGAAATATTCTGGATCAAGGAAATTTCTTTATTGAATGAGGATTGACCTAGTGGGAGATTAATAGCTCTGTCAATCATCGAAATGAAAGTAGACATTTTTTGATTCCAAGGGTGGCTGGAATCGCTTGGTATGTAATTCAATCCGTTCGTAGGCTTTCGGTATACCTCAAATGATAGTGAATCATGGTTTCTGATGACTAAGATGTCAAGAAACGGCAACCTTTGATTGTTTTCCAACTCAAAAGTGAATTGAACGGACGGAAAATAAAGTGTTAAAAATTGTGAAGACATCGTCCACGTATCTTAACCAACAATCGGGAAAGTAAAAATCGGAATTCTTCAGGATATCCTCGAAACTTTTAAGAAATATTTGAGCCAAAATAGGGCTAAGGCAAGAGCCCATCGGTGTATCGCCCACCATTTTGTAAACTTTCCCATTGTATTTAAAAATATTATTATTGGTACATAACCTCGTTAGACTTAAACATTCGTTGCGTATGTTCTCAGGAACTTTGTTCTTATTCAAAATATTAGTTAAAAAGTTTATAGTTTCAGGTATAGGGATGCTAGGGAACAAGGAGACAATATCGAAGGATACCAAAATTTCCCCATTCTTAATGACCTTATTTTTCAGTTTTTTCACTAAGTCAATACTATTACTAACCGAACTGTCGAAGTTCGACAATTTTAAGGTTTTTAAAAACTCTGCTAGAAATTTAGAAAGCCGGTAAGTGGGAGAGTCAATATTTGACACAATCGGCCGCATTTTGTTTCCAGGTTTGTGTATCACAGGGAGAGCATATAACCTAGGTAAAGTCGGGTTTTTAATGCTGACCGAAGAGGCAGAGTTTGGGGGAATGAGATTAGGGCTACTCTTTACTGCCTCCCTGACTTCCCTGACCAGTGTTGTTAACGGATTTTTCTTATTAATAACCTCGAACGGGCCTTCAGCAATTAAAGCATCCACTCTACTGAAATAATCACTTCTCTTTAAAACAACTGTACTATTTCCTTTATCATTTTTAAGGAAGAAACAATCTTTTTCCTTAAGAGTTTTAATGGTTGCGAAATAGCGGCGATCGTTATTTTCTACCTCATAGTTTTCCCAATTATGGGACAATATTTTGGTACATTGTTCCCTAATGGCTTTTTTCTGTGAATCTGGTAAGAACTTTATTCCCCCTTCTACATTCCCTACTAACTGGTGAATGTCTTTGTGTTTATTCCTAGCTGCAAATTTTAGCCCTTCAGATAAAATTTTAAGTTCAAAATTATTAAAATCTAAATCCGTTAGATTAACTATGTTGTTTACATCCGTATTACTAACTCTATTAATTATAGATTATTATTATATTCTTCTCTGTTAAATCTACTGTAGTTGGGGGTAAGTTTTCCAATGGATTTATTGATTTTTGATGGAGCACCGGGAAGCAAAAGTGTAACCAGAATAACTTGGTGATCATATTTAGGTAACTGCATATACTCTATTTCACTATGGTCTATAACTTCAGGTATATATCTTTTTCTTCTATATATATAACTAGCAAAGGTACCCGGCGTTGCCCGGGATAATTACACTTGGATGTAAGCAGAACAATCTCAAAAATTTAAAGTAAATTTTGCAATATCTTAAAAATAAACACATGAAAATGCTTAGAATTAATACAGTAAAAATTCTTAATGAAAATTCGAAAAAAATCTTTTTAAAGGCTCACAATGGCTGGACCTCTCCAAGGATGCCACTGCTAGTCTAAATAATTTCTTACTCACGTAATCTTACCTCAGATGTATACTTAGTGTTGTTGCAATTTCCACTCTTCTCTCGATGTGTTGAAGTAAAACCTGGCCATTCATCACTTTGTGCAGTCTAGCGGTCGCCGATTCTTCTATTTACTTGCTTCCCATTTGCTCAATACATCACGGAACTAAAGGAGTGCTTCCTCTGTCGTCTTTCCACTCTTTCTCAATAGTCTGCTAACTCTCCATTATCTCCAGTTACTGATCATTTTTAAAGATTTTCAAGAAATTGTTAAGTACTAAGAACTCTCTTTTCTAAGAAAAGCCTGAATAACAGGAATTCTATGCATTGTTACAAATTGAAACTTATCCATATTATATCATCATTTTATGTTCATTGTTATAATTCTTGGAAAGATTGCTTTAACATTACATCATCATTCTGTGCTCATTGTTATTGGTGAATTGCGCGTTGATACCATTCTTGATGCGAACACAATGGGCCTATTGTTGCACAAACTTTGCCTTGCATTGTTGGTCATGAGATATATATTGTTGGTTCATGCAGTGTGTTTGTGAATTGCGTGCTGATACCATTGTTGATACCTATTGTTGTACAAACTTTGCCTTGCATTGTTGGTCATGAGATATTTCTCATTAATATGCCTTGCCATAACCATGAAAATCGATTTTTTATCGATATTTATTATTGTTCCAAAATCTGAGGTAGACAGTGACCTTCCTCATGCTTTGAAGGTCATGTATGCGAAATTTCATCAAGATCGGAATAAAACTGTAGATTTGTATAAAAAACATACAGACAAACCCACAAACATCCTTCTTTATATATATAGACTAGCAGAGGACCCGGCATTGCCCGGGATAATTACGCTTGTAGGTAAACAGAACAACTCAAAACGCTAAATTAAACCTCCAAATTGGTTAAATAATAACTCAATCGAGAGAGACTGCCCTATCTATATGGTCTACTATATCCATTTCCTATTCATTGTTAATAATTCTTGGAAACGAATGTTCTGTCATTGCATCATCATTTTATGTTCATTGTTATAATTCTTTGAATAATTTTGTGCTCATTGTTATTGGTGAATTGCGCATTGAGACCATTGTTGATGCGAATACGACGGGTCTATTGCTGCACAAACTTTGCCTTGCATTGTTGGTCAGGAAATATCTGTTGCTGGTCCGAGCGTTGTGTGAATTGCGTGTTGACACCGTTGTTGATACCTATTGTTGCACAAACTTTTATTTGCATTGTTGGTCCTGAGATATATATTGTTGGTCCGTGCAGAGTGTTTGTGAATTGCGTGTTGATACCATTGTTGATACCTATTGTTGCAAAACTTTGTCTTGCATTGTTTGTCATGAGATATTTCTCATTGATATGCTCTTCCATAACCATGAATATCGATTTTTTATCCATAATTATTATTTTTTCGAAATCTGAGGTAGACAGTGACCTTCCTCATGCTTTGAAGGTCATGTATGCGAAATTTTATCAAGATCGGAATACAACTGTAGATTTGAATAAAAACAAACAAACAAATGCCCCGTTCACATTGGACCGGCAAGGCGGCAAAGCGTCTTTTTCTGCCTCCCCCCTCCTGCCTCCTCTGCGCCCGCGCGAGTTGTTCCCACTGGACCGACACTAGAGAAGCGGCAAGGGAAGAGAAATTATATAATGACGGCGTCGTTTCGATCTTAAGTTGTTGCAGTAAAACTTTGGACGAAGTTCACCGTTCATAGAAATTTATAGTATCCGAAATTTGCTATATCTGAGACAATTCGGAATTTGTTATATCACTGTTGAAAGGCCAATTGGCACAGTTGAGAATTCCGAATTGTTTCGTTTATTTTTTTTTTATATCAGAGTTCGTTATAAAGAAGTTCAACTGTGTTATATGTGGCTGAGAAAGCATAATTAAAACATAAAACAGAATATACAAATAAACTCTAGTTTTATTTATATTTGTTCAGTGTGCATATTTTCTCGTATTTATAAAAAGTCTTCAAAATTATTTTTAAATTTGATTGTCGCCAACATCGATCGACATTATTTTCAATCGAAGCGATCGAAAACCAAACTCGTGATCACGTTTCTGTTCTAAAACTTGCTAATTTCCAAATGAATTATCTAATTAAAATTTAACCAAACGTATCTATTTAACGATGTAAAAAGCTGAAGGACAATAGCAATTTATAATTTCACATTTACAAAATAAAGTGCATTCTCTTTATTCTATTTCACTATAAAATTGTGATCCGCCATCATTCTTTTGATCACGTGCTCCAGCAGTCGAACGTGATTGGAGGAGCCTGCAACCGGCAAAAGCGGCAACCGGCAAAAGTTGAACAAATTTCAACTTTGCCGCCTGGCGTATTTGCCGGCCGCGGCACTTGACTTGACCTATTTCTAGTTGGCCAGCATTAAGTGGGCACCCAGCATAAGCAAGCATACATAACTTGCTTACTCTGATCGAAGCTCTCCTGTATGCTGAAGAAGGCAGCTTGGCTGTCGAAATGTGCATCCATCATCCGATTAAATATTTTATGTGGATTAGTGGTTTCTTCTCCTTTCTTCATCATTACTTCTTTCGTAAATCTATGATTGTTAAAATTGAAGCTAGTAGCTTGAATTCTTTTGTGAAAAAAAAAAAAAAAAATTAAGATTACTAATTGGGACTTACTACATTGTAATTACTTAAGAAAATTATTGCTTTTACTTTTAGAATAAATGTTTATTCGTCAAGTAACTTGCTTGCGTTCCTTTATTGATTAGTCAATTAATATATTTAGGGTAAGATATTTCTTTTGTTGGGATTAAGAGATGAAGGGAATCATTTCGACTAAATTTTGTTATCATTCTATACATTTGGGTGAGAAATCAATTGTCAACGCACAATACAATCACAAAGAGGCTTAGATTATACATAGGGCAGAACAGCATTTAAGGTAATTTAGATTAAGTGGTTTATTAAAGGACAAGTTCAAAACAGGTATAGACAAACCCACTTATCACAAAGCGAAGCTGGTATTTTACTTATATCGCACTTACCGGGGACTTGAGACAAAATTTTTGTTATTCATTTAAATCCTCTCATTTTTCTAGTACAAAATAGTATTATAAAAAAGAAAACAAAATAAAAAATGTCATCGATCCATCTTCAATAGTTTCAAAGACACAGCCATTGTGTAATTTTGGATCTTTCTTATGTAATTGATAAAAAAAATGTAATGAATATTTTACAATGTTACTTTTTTATTTCTATAGTAGAACCGTATATTACGCAATTACAATAAGATATTTATTAATTTCTTGATAATGTTTCATGAAAATATAAAGACTATTTTAAAAACATTTCCCTCCGTTTTACGTAGAAAATAGTTTTTATAAATTTTTGTAAGAACTAAAAATTATGTGGATAAATGTGATGTAAGAATAAATGAATGACTCTTTTGCCACAACAATGAAAAAATAGAAAAATACAACCTTATACTGGAAGATCTTTTCGGAAGCGATTGCTACCATCGTTCAGCAGTCCAGGAGTCCCTAGTTCGAAAACCGACGAGTGAACTGCCTGTTTAGTCGACAATCGACAATCGAACAGTGAAGTGTACATTTGTTAGGATGGGACGAAAGCAGCGCTTTCACAAAGCTCATCCAACCAGAATACTCCAAATGAAATGCACTGAGGTAGTCAAGAAGCCTACCAACCCAAGCGGTCTTCCATATTATACAAAAAAGAAAATAAGATTGACGATTGTCAGAAACAAAATACAAACGAAATAAAAAACACAAGGAGAAAGAAGATTATCACATCTTCCAGTAGTCCGGGAAAGAGACGTTGCTAATATCTTCAAAATTGATGTCAAGAACGTGCCTCGGTTTACGATACTTCGTATGCCAGTTCATATTCAATGAGTTCTTCAGTATCCCACTCACAAGTTTATTGTCGTGCGTCTTCATCTTCTGTATCATAATCAGAAGGAGATCCTGTATAAACTTTCCGATATGGGCCATGTTTAAATCCATGTGGATGGATTGGTTTTTCACCGTCCTTCTGTCCAGCTGCGCAATGGTCCTCAGGGTAACATTCTGGAATGACTGTAGTTCACTCCATCTGGTTTTACAGATAGTCGCCCACGCAGGCATGCCATAGAGGAGTATGGTCCGGATAATCGATTTGTACAGAAGTAGCTTGTTGTCAATGCTGAGAGCGCTGTTGCGACCCATGAGAGCTATGATACTGTACTTAGCCCTCTTCGCTTTGTTCAGAGCATAGGACATGTGCTGGTTCCATGAGAGTCTTGAGTCAATGATAACTCCCAGATACTTGTAGTTATCCACCCAGTCCAGTCTCTTATTGCCTGTTTAGTTAAAACTAGACGTATTTATAAGGAACACCAACCAATCCAGACAATAATTGAAAGACTGTAAGAAGTCAATTTCGTTGGTTGGTTATTCGGGTTAGCCATTGAATTAACGAGGTATCGTTAATTGGCCCCATATCTAGGTTAAGGATCGATGTTTTCTCTGCCTGATGTATCGCAATGCTTTCAAAAGGGTCCAGGAGTTGCCTTTTATTTATTGAGGATATCAATTTTACATTATTAATAGGAAAATCGTGACCAGTATCGATGGAGTGCTTGGCTACTGCAGATTGGTTTATCCTTCCGTATTTTCTATAAGCCATGTGCTCTTTGTATCTGGTTTTGACATTGCGAATCCTTTGTCCTCGATAGACCTTCCCACATTGGGCACACTTGATTTCATAGATTCCTGATTTGAGTAGAGCCGGGATTTTATCCTTCGGGTTTGGTACGGAGTCCTTGATTATGTTGGGGTTGCTGAAACAGACAGAAAGGCCAAACGACTTGAGTGCAGAGCTCAATCCTTTAACTAGTTGCTTATTATATGGTACGGAAATCATACTATCCTTGTTTTTGTGGCTGCCAAGTGTGGTTATGTCCTTGATGAATTTTTTGAATCTGCTTTTTATAAGCAAGTCTACAATGGTGCGTTCGTTGTACCCGTTGTTGGTCGCGATGTTCTTGATGAGAGAAATTTCCTTCTGAAACCTTTCTTAAATCAAGGGATTGTTGATCGCTCTGTCCAGCATGCCAATAAAGGTGGCAATCTTCTGGTTCCATGGATGGCTGGATTCAATCGGGATGTAGTTAAGTCCATTTGAAGGTTTACGGTAAATGTCAAATTCTAGTCTGTCTCTTCCTCTGATGATAGTGACATCGAGAAAAGGAAGCTTTCGATCGTTTTCTAATTCTAGTGTAAACTGTACAGATGGATAGAAACTATTTATGTGATTTATGAAAACATTGATGTCACACCTGTTAGTATCGAAGATGGTAAAGATATCATCCACATAACGATACCAACAATCTGGAAAGTAGAAATTAGAGGTTCTAAGAATGTCTTCAAAGCTTTTAAGGAACACCTCTGCCAATATTGGGTTTAGGCATGAGCCCATTGGTGTACCTTCGTTCATATCGAACACTTGGTCTTGAAAACTAAATATATTGTTATTAATGCAGAGTTTAATGAGTTTAAGGCATTCTTCCTGTACCTTGGTTGGCACTTTATTCTTGTGCAGGATACTGATTAGAAAGTTTACCGTTTCTTGTATCGGAATGCTGGGAAATAAGGATACAATATCGAAGGAGATCAATACTTTTCCTTCCTTGATGGTCCGTTTCTGTAATTTCTTGACCAACTCAATGCTGTTGTGGACCGAGCTGTTATACTCTGATAACTTTAAAGTTTTGAGAAAATTGGCCAAAAACTTAGAAATTCTATATGTAGGGGAGTCGATATTAGAGACTATCGGTCTCATTTTATTACCTGGCTCATGTATTTTGAACAAGCAGTATAGTCTTGGTACGATCGGGTTCCTGATAATTAATGATGAGGCCATATTTGGAGGAAAAAAATTTGGACTGGATTTAACCGCTGCTTTAACCTTTCTAATTAGCTTAGGTAACGGGTTCTTATTTACTCTTATAAAGGGACCTTCGGCTATAAGAGCCTCCAGTCTCTGAAAGTAATTCTGCTTTTTGAGAATGACAACGCTGTTGCCCTTGTCTCTCTTCAAATAAACACAATCTTTGTCATTAAGACTCTTGATAGTTCTGGAATAATTAGTGGAGTTTTTTGTGGAGTCATACTCCTTCTAGTTACAATCCAAAAGTTCTTTTGAAGAGCGACAAGGGCAACAGCGTTGTCATTCTCAAAAAAATGAGGTGTGTTCACCCCGCGACTTTCTTATACATAAATATCCTAGTCCAAATACAGAAAAAAAAATAAAACAACTGTCTAAAATGGCTACAAAATTTTGAAAAAGTTTGTGAATAAAAGTTACTTCAAATTAGCTTCTAAACACTTTGGTATAGATTCCAAATTTTCCTATACCATCTTCTTTCGCCCATATTAGCAAAAAACAGAATTTTGTCAAGAGTAGAACTGGTACTTCCGGTTGGAATTTTGAAAAATTTTTCTTTACAAAGGTTGTTTAAAATTAACTTCTAAACACTTTTGTATACTTTACAAATTTTCCTATTCCATCTTATTTTGCCTATATTAGCAAAAACTGGATTTTGACAAGAGTAGAGCTGGTACTTCCGGTTGGAATTTTGAAAAACTTTTTTAACAAAAGTTGTTTAAAATTGTAATTGTAACGCCTTGTAGTCCCTTCAAAATTTTTATAAACGCAATTGTTAACGAGATATTTCAAAATGTATATTTGGGGCTGCAGTAAACTGATACTTCCGGTTCACCGATTCCACTGGAAAACTAATCAGACCTCCCAAAGAAGATTATAAACTTAAGTTTAAAGTTTGGTCTCGATAGCTTTAGCCGTTTGGACGCTATCATGGACACACACACACACAGACTGACACACAGACACAGACATTTTCCAGAAATCACTTTTTCGTAATCTAGGGGCCCTAAAACGTATAGATCAGTGAAAATCTGGAGGTCGAAATTTTTCGTGATTATAATACTTCCTTACACTATGTATAAGAAAGTAAAATAGGATAACTTTCAGAGGAGGCTCTTATAGCTGAAGGTCCGTTTATAATAGTAAATAAGAACCCGTTACCTAAACTAATTAGAAAGGTTAAAGCAGTGGGTAAATCCAGTCCAAATTTTATTCCTCCAAATATGGTCTCATCAATAATTATCAGGAACCCGATCCTACCAAGACTATACTGCTTGCCCAAAATACATAAGCCTGGTAATAAAATGAGACCGATAGTCTCTAATATCGACTCCCCTACATGTAGAATTTCTAAGTTTTTGGCTAATTTTCTCAAAACTTTAAAGTTATCAGAGTATGACAGCTCGGTCCATAACAGCATTGAGTTGGTCAAGAAATTACAGAAAAGGACCATCAAGGAAGGAAAAGTATTGATCTCCTTCGATATTGTATCCTTATTTCCCAGCATTCCGATACAAGAAACGGTAAACTTTCTAATCAGTATCCTGCACAAGAATAAAGTGCCAACCAAGGTACAGAAAGAATGCCTTAAACTCATTAAACTCTGCATTAATAACAATATATTTTGTTTTCAAGACCAGGTGTTCAAGATGACGGAAGATACACCAATGGGCACGTGCCTAAGCCCAATCTTGGCAGAGGTGTTCCATAAAAGCTTTGAAGACATTCTTAGAACTTCTAATTTCTACTTTCCAGATTGTTGGTATCGTTATGTTGATGATATCTTTACCATCTTTGATACTAACAGGTGCGATGTCAATGTTTTCCTAAAGCACATAAATAGTTTCTATCCATCTGTACAGTTTACATAAGAATTATACAACGATCGAAAGCTTCCTTTTCTCGATGTCACTATCATCAGAGGAAGAGACAGACTAGAATTTGACATTTACCGTAAATCTTCAAATGGACTTAACTACATCCCGATTGAATCCAGCCACCCATGGAACCAGAAGATTGCTACCTTTATTGCCATGCTGGACAGAGCGATCAACATTCCCTTGATCCAAGAAAGGTTTCAGAAGCAAATTGCCCTCATCAAGAACATCGCGACCAGCAACGGGTACAACGAGCGCATCATTGTAGACTTGCTTAGAAAAAGAAGATTCAAAAAATTCATCAAGGACATAACCACACTTGGCAGCCACAAAAACAAGGATAGTATGATTTCCGTACCATATAATAAGCACCTCTTAAAAGGATTGAGCTCTGCACTTGGTTAAAGTCATTTGGCCTTTCTGTCTGTTTCAGCAACCCCAACATAATCAAGGACTCCGTACCAAACCCGAAGGACAAAACCCCGGCTCTACTCAAATCAGGAATCTATGAAATCAAGTGTGCCCAAAGTGAGAAGGTCTATCGAGGACAAAGGATTCGCAATGTCAAAACCAGATACAAAGAGCACATGGCTCATAGAAAATACGGAAGGATAAACCAATCTGCAGTAGCCAAGCATTCCGATACTGGTCACGATTTTCCTATTAATAATGTAAAATTGATATCCTCAATAAATAAAAGGCAACTCCTGGACCCTTTTGAAAGCATTGCGATACATCAGGCAGAGATAACATCGATCCTTAACCTAGATATGGGGCCAATTAACGATACCTCGTTAATTCAATGGCTAACCCGAATAACCAACCAATGAAATTGACTTCTTACAGTCTTTCGATTATTGTCTGGATTGGTTAGTGTTTCTTATAAATACGTCTAGTTTTAAGAAACCTCTACAATGTTACAATTGCCTCAGATTTGGGCACGTTTCCATGGGCTGTACTGAGCTACCTCGTTGTAATGAGTGTGCAGGAAACCATCAGTCTAGGGAATGCAAAAATGTAAAGGGCCAGGATCCACCTAAATGTATTCTCTGTGAAGGACAGCTACCTCAAGTTTTTCAGGATGTCCTAAATATCCCAAAGTAAACAGAATGCGTAGTGCTAAGACTATTGTAGGGAGATCCTATGCATCGGTGGTTTCAAAAACTGTTGATAAAGGCTTCAACCCTTCGGATTTACAAGATATGAACAAGAAAATAGGCGCGATGCTAAAATTATATGAAGAAATCGGAAAGTCTATTCCACAAATTGTCAAATCATTCCCTGAAGCTTAATTATGGCTAGTAACAGCTTCAAAGTAGTTAATCAAGGTAAACTTAGATGTACAATCTGGAATGTCAGAGACATCTCACGTAGGAAAGAGGAGTTCTTCGACTTTCTATCGAGAAACAAAATCGATATCGCCTTTGTCTGTGAAACGCACCTCAAGACGATTATTCAGGCTGCCTGGATACATAGTCTATCGTAAGGACAGACTCCCAAAAAATCCTGCTCATAATGTCTCTGGCGGAGCGACTGTTATAGATAAAGAAGGTATTAAGCATGTTGAAGTCATTACCCGGCACTATTCAGGAATGGAGGCGGCGTCTATTCTCATCAAGGACTTCACAATTGGCTGGGTGAAGCTTGTTACGCTTTATAATTCCCCAGGGCATGCGATTGACCCCTGCGAGCTCGACGAGTTGCTCTTTGGTAATTTTCCTGTTGTTTTGGCAGGCGATCTAAACGCGAAACACCCTCACTGGGATTCCAGATGCATTAATCACAATTGTGCTATTTTATATGGTTACATCCAGAAGCAGCTGGACACTGTCACTATCGGTCCAATCAAACATACATATTATTGTGATTATTCGCCCACGAGCAATGTCCTGGATATTGCTATTCTCAGGGGTCTCTTCAAACCGTTCAATATATATACGGTGGACGATTTAACATCTTCCAGTTGCCCTTAACTTCGATGGTTTAAATTTGGACATCCTGAATCGGCTTCCTATAAGGCGGGATTGGAAACTCTTTCGTGACCTCCTTAAAACTAGCAATGGCTACACAGCGAATGCCTCCAGCACCAATGAAATCAATGATAGAGTCAAAGACATTACCAATAATATCAACAATGCGATGTCTGCTAGTGCTTCCTCTATAGACCCTAAATATCCTGACCATCTCGATCTTCCTCCAAGTATTAGGCAAATTATTGCAGCGAGTATTAGGCCTTCCGAAGACTTTGGCAGCGTACACCTGATCCCATCTTTAAGAGAAAGTATAATAGGCTTTCTAGTGCACGAAAGTAAGAGAGCTACGAGTGCAAAAATGGACGAGCAAATTGAAGAATCTCTCAACTCATGACAACTCTCTCTGGACTATGATTAGAGCTCTTAAGTGTAAGAAAACGAAATTCTCCAGATGGTACTACTCTTGCTACTACAGACCAAGATAAAGCTCAATTAATTGCTGAATCATTTAGCAATCAATTTATCACCCCAATTCAAGATAACCCTGACGGAGAGCACGCAATCAGCGAGGTTCGCGTTATGTGCTCCAATTTTTATGAGGGTCGGCGTGCTCCTATAGAGCGATCAATCTACCCGATGGAAATTGTCGAGATCATCAAGAAACTCAAGAATAAGAAAGCCCCTGGAATGGATGCCATCACAAATAATGCACTTAAAAATCTGCCTTCCAACTTGGTTCTTAACATCGTTATACTAATTAATGACTGCTGGAAACTCGGATATTTCCCTACTGGCTGGAAGGAATCCATTATCCCAAGCATTCCTTAATCAGGCCTTAACCCTTCATTGCCTGCAAGTTACAGGCCCATCAGCCTTTTACCAACTAGGTCTAAGGTTCTAGAGCGGACAATTCTTAAAAGGTTCAATGAATTCTGCTCTGCCAATGATCTTATTCGTGATGAGCAGTTTGGTTTCCATACGGACCACTCCTGCCAAATGCAAATATGGCGGCTTGCTTTCGACGCACAAAACTCTCTTAACAAGTCTCTATATGGTGGCATTATCTTCCTAGATATTTGCAAGGCCTTCGATCAAGTTTGGCATGATGGTGTCATTTATAAAATGATAAAATTTGGATTTCCAGATGACCTTATCATGCTGGTGCGCTCTTTCCTCTCAGACAGGTCTTTTCGAGCTAAAATTGGTGACTCCCTTTCCCAATCATGTGTGGTTAAAGCCGGTGTTCCACAGGGATCAGTTCTGGGACCAGCCTTGTTTAATTGTTTTTATCCAGGACTTTCCCAAACCCGACAAATGTAAACTGTACTTCTACGCTGATGATGCGGACATCTTAACCTTTGCCCGTGTTCCTGCCCGTGTTATCTCGCTTGCAGAAAGCGCTGCATCTCTACGAAAAATGATTCAACAGATGGAGGCTGAAGTTAAATGTTGCCAAGTGCAAGGCTATGTTCTTCACAAACAAACGCAGAAACCCCCCAGGTTTGCTTACCCTGTACGGAAATAAGCTCGACTGCGTCAAAGAGTATAAATACCTTGGTGTGGTGATCGATTCTAGGTTCACCTGGAATCAACATGTTTCCTACGTGCTGAATAAGGCAAAGAGGGCCAAATTCAGTCGGATCGCGTTGCTTGGCCGTAACAGTGCCCTTGACATTGATGACAAGCTGCTCATCTACAAAATGATCATCCGCACGATCTTGCTTCATGGTATGCCAGCTTGGGCTTCCGTGTGCAAAACACGGTGGAAGGAGCTGCAGACATTCCAAAATATTACTCTTAGAGCAATTGTGAAACTTGATCGTAGAGTAGCCAACAATAATGTCGTTCATGAGGATCTAGGGATGACGCATATTGGCAAGTTTGTACAGGATACGATAACGACTATGCTCCCGAAGGTGCTTAATCACAGGAATCAGTTGGTGTCTGAATTTCAAAACCCTAATGACGACAGGAAACGCTTAAAACATCGTTTGCCCAGCCATGTCCTTGAAGTTAACTTCGATGATGTCAGGAATGTTATCTTCCCCGATTTTTGGATAGCCTAGTTCGCCTCTGGCTCCCCTCCCCCCTTTTCTATGACAATCTTCAATCAACCTTTTTATTCCCAGAATGAGGGGAATATTCTTCAATCATCTTGAGGAGGACCTTCGGGGTTTTTTCAGGCTTCTCGCCTATCTCAGTGTAATTCCCCTGGTCTATACATGTGACGAGTGACTTTGGGAGCTCTGCTTCAGTACCACTCGCAATTGATTCTTCACTCCATTGCTCGATTGTCGATTGTCGCTAAACAGGCAGTTCACGCGTCGGTTTCCGAACTAGGGGACTCCTGGACTGTTGAACGATGGTAGCAATCGCTTCCGAAAAGATCTTCCAGTATAAGGTTGTATTTTTCTATTTTTTCATTGTTGTGGCAAAAGAGTCATTCATTTATTCTTACATAAATTTTTGTGATTAAAAATATGGATTTTTCTCATTGAAAGACATGTGGATTGAATTTCTCATATGCCTTTTATTTAGTATAACACTTTTCATAAGCATATCTTTATTTAATGATGCCATTTAATTCTGCACAAACTGATGATGTTGGACATAAATATCATTTTGAGAAAGATGCTTTAAAAGATTTGAAACGGAATTCAGACAAAATACACATGTTAGAAATGTTTAATAATTTTTTATTATATTATTTGGAGTTATGTAGAACAAATAACATAGTATTCTTTCCATTGTGTTAAAATTAAATGTATAATAATATGTATTGAGAACAGTGCATATTAGATTCCTGTTTTTTGTTGTTGTTTTTTACCAGTATATGCCATAAATGTGACTTAATCCCCTCTTGATCTGACTTATTCAAGTTAAAAGAATCCATACAAGCATCTATTGCACATTAAAATTATTTTAAATATGTCAAATCACTTATAGTAATTGAATAACTTGAATAGTCCATACCCGATACATGATTTATTTACATGATGTATTTACAAATTATGTATTAATCCTTCATTGATTATTAATGATGATTATGAAACTTTTGGAAAATAAATACTAAAATCTTCACTTGTGTTTATTTATTTATTTATTTATTTATTTATTTATTTATTTATTTACGGATTTACCATTTACAACAGGAAAAGCACAAAGGAGCAATACACAAGAATAAAGAAAAATCAAAGAAAAGATAAAACACAAAGAATGGCAGGGCTCAAAAAAAGAAAGTGACAGGCACGAACGAAAAACAATAAATCATAATTTTAAAAATTTAAGTTTGTTTCTTGGGTCATAAAAAATATCGAAATAACTGAGGTAGTTGTTTGCAAGGCGAAGATACGTCTCAGTGGCGAGTTATGAATAAAATTTGTGTGAGAGTTCACAATGAAGAAGGTAATGGGAGTCCTCGTCCTGTGGGTGGAATTTCCTTGGAATTTCCCTTGCCCTTGACGTAGAAGCTCTTATACCCTCTGCTCTAGACGAAGTTCCCGTTGTTCAGAAACTGCTGATGCCCGAATAGCTTTTTGTCTTTTAGCTGTACAGTTTCTCTGAACATTACTCGTAATCTTCTTCTGTATCTTCTCTTCTCTATACAGATAAAGCGCAATGTAAATATGTATGCAAATTTGTCCGGTTTTAAAAGTAAATAAGAAAGTTGAAATTTAACACACAGCTGTATAATACTACCACAATGATGAAAAAAATCCAAAACTGGAGCTAAGTCTCTCAAAAAACTTATATACGTATATAATGTACACTGAGTTAGCAAAACTCATGGGATAGTTACTTAATATCTGGTCGGGCCACCTCTGGCCCTGTGGAGTGCAGCATTACGGCGTGGTAGTGAGTCTGCAAGTCCCTGGTACACTTTTGGAGGCAGTTGACACCAGATAGTCTGCAGAGCCGAAGATAGTTGCTGCCCGTTCGTGGGCGGATGATCCAGTGCCCGGAGCCTGACTTCAACAGCATCCCAGATATGCTCGATGGGATTCATGTCAGGGCTCCGGGCTGGCCAGCTCAGTTGTTGGACCTCTCCTGCATGCTCCTCGAACCATTCGCGGACGACATTGGAGCGATGTGGTGGAACATTGTCATCTTGAAAGACTGCTACGTCGTCAGGGTGTTGAAATGTCAAAAAACGGGTGCAGATGGTCTCCGATGAGTTGACGATACCGTGGACCATTCAACGTTTGGTCCAGGATAACCAGAGGGCCCATTCCAAACTAGGAAAATGCACCCCAGACCATCACTGACGCCCCACCACCCTCACCACCACCTGTTGGCATGCGCGATCCATCGTTTCGTGAGGTCTGCGCCACACACGGTGCCTCCCATCAGCGTGGTACAGTTGATATCGTGACTCATCTGGCCATATGACGTTACGCCACTGTTGCAGAGTCCAGCCAAGATGATTGGTGGCAAATGCACGCCGGAGTGTCCGATGACGCTGGGTAAGCATTGGCACCCGTGTAGGGCGACGGCTGCCAAACCCGAGGGCTCCGAGATTCCGACGGATTGTCCACCGAGAGACGTTTCTAGTGCGGCCAGTATTGAACTGGTTTGTGATTTGCTGCACTGTTGCGCTCCTGTCTCTCTGAATCATTCGTCCCAGGTGTCGCCGGTCACGATCATTCAGGGCAGCTGGACGCCTGGTATGGTGCCTGTTGTGAACTGTGATGCCTTCATCCAGCCATTCCCGATACACCCTGGAGACAGTTGAGCGGGGAAAGCCAAATTCCTGCACCACTGCCGAAATGGAACATCCCATGCTTCGGGCACCTACTATCATACCCCGTTCAAAAGACGTCAACTCGCGACGACGTGCCATTTCTGATTAATCACTTATCCAAGCTCTTCCCACAACGTCTAATGGTCCATTCCCAGAATCCGTTACCCCTGTGAATTCGTGAGCCATGCCCATCAATCAATGTGCTTGCTATCCCATGAGTTTTGCTAACTCAGTGTATATACAGGGTATCTCAGAATTCATTGTACAAACTTCTAGAGGAGATAGTATGGGTGATTTTAAGCAAAAAAGTTCATATGAACATGGGTCCGAATTTGAACGATAACTGAGATATGAACAGAAATAAAAATTTAGTTCAGGCATTGTTATCCAACGATAAAAAGGTTTTAGCATAAAATGTTACGAGCAGTAGCGGCTCTGACTATAATAAGTGGAGGGGCACAAATACAAAATTCAGGTTATTAGGCCTTTTCGTACAAAAGTTATAGCTTGATTTGTATTTGGAGCCTTGAGGCCCCTGCCGAGGCCTCAGAGGAATAAATCAGTTTTAGTGTGTAATAGCTAAAATTTTAAGCAACACATTATAAATATAAAACATTTCAGGTTTCTGGACTTCTGGTTTTAAATTTATAGCTTGATTTGAGATTGAGGCCGCATGGCTCCTGCCAAGAGACTTACAGAATTTTTAATAGAGACTTATAGAATTTAGCTAAATTTTTAAATACCACACTATGATTAAACAAAATTTCAGGACCGTAGGCCTTTTCATTCAAATTTTATAGCTTCAGTTGTATTTGAGGCTGCTAGCGGCCCCGAGGCCTATACCAGTCTCCTGCTATATTGTCTATAATTTTTAAGTAACGCACTGTAAATATATAAAACTTCAAATTCTTAGGACTTTTTATTATTCAAATGTTAGAGCTTATTTGTGATTTTGGCTTCAGGGCTCCTGTGGAGACCTAAGCGCCTTATACAAGTGTTTCATGTATATTAGCTAAATTTTTTAGTAAATTACTATAATTATACAAATTTTCAGATTTCTACGCCTTTTCGTTCAAACATTATAGGTCTGTTTGTGTTTAGGGCCCCTACCAGGGCCCCAGAGGACTGTATAAGGTTTTGTGTATATGAGCTAAAATTTTAAGTAACACACCATAAACATGCAAGAATTCAGATTTCTGGACTTCCGGTTCAAAAGTTATAGCTTGATTTGTGACTGGACTCAGGGAACCTGTCGAGACCCAAGAGCCTTGTGCAAGTTTTTAGTGTATATTAGCTAAATTCTTAAGTAATTTTCTATAAGTAAACAAAATTTCAGTTTTCTAGACCTTTTCGTTTAAAAGTTGTAGCTTTGCTTGTGTTTCGGGCCTGTGGGGCTCTGCTGGGGCCTATATTACTTTTTTTGTATATTTTGTGACATTCCATGTAAGTTTACTGCGCTGCGCCCGGCAGAGGCTAATTATTTTGTTAGTGTTCGAGTGTGGGTTGTATGTGTGTCAGTTGTGATTGTCTTCTAGTGTGCCTGCTGTGTACTGATAGGTGGTGTTTTGTTTTTCTGTTCCGAATTTTATCTTTTGTAGTTGTAATCTTAGGGAGTGATTAAATGAGTCGTGTGTGTATGTGTGGTGTGGGTGAAGTTTACGTGTGGGAAGTTGAATAGGTAGTGTTGATGTATCAAGTTGTTTTGGAATGTTGTGATCTGTTGTTGGTGTTCATAATAGCGAATAAAATGTTGTATAAATTAAGTTGTTATTTATTTTTTTTTATTGTTCAGAAACTTATCATTACTTGGATGTTGTCGCTGTTTCACGACCGCGGCAGAGTTCATATATTGTTACAATGTTATTGTTATCGACGATGTTTTCTTCGGAAGTGTGGTATTCGATCTTGATGTTTATGACGTTTTTGTATATATATATTGTTACGTACCGTTTTTTTTTTTAGTTTGGGCATTAATGGGTTTATTGATGATTTTTTTGACCCCTGTTTATTTTGTCCTTGTTTTGTGTCATTATTAAATGACGTGTTTTATTTTGATCACTGATGTCAAGCTCACGTTAAGTTTCTCTCTCCTTCATTGTGCGTTTCCAGTATTCCGGTACTACCGATATTCCTGGTCTTTTATCGCGAGGTTTTTTTGTATGATTGGTATGTTCGTCGGTTGTACCAGACACTAGCTATGTTTTTCGGACACCTTTTAGTTCATTATGAACAGGGCCCACGCGCTGTTTGCGCGATAATTAGTTTTATCAAATTCAATTCATTCTAATTGTTTCGTTTAGTGAACTCACATTTTCTCCTTTATTTATAGTTTTGTGATTGATTGATAATAAAAATTGTTGCTCGGACAACAATGGTCAGGTGACTTTTCACATTCCAGCTTTGCTTTAAGTGAGCGCCAACAATGCTTAAACGTGCAACAATAATGCCAAACTGTTTCCGTGACGAACCCACATGTTCTCCTTTATATATAATTGGATTACGGAGGTTACTGTGTTCCCGCTCCTCGTTTTTTTTTTTTAATTCTAAAGGGTTCACGTTCGCGTTGTTTAAGGGTTTTTTGGCGTCTCATTTGGGCGGTACTTATTTTTATTTGACTTTTCCACGCGCTAAAATTTTCTCTCTTAAATAATTTATTTAGTTAATAGTCGCAATTACCGATCCTTATGGATTGAGATGTTACTAGCGCTATTTTCTTATCATTTTACTTATTTACCACAGAATTATTTTTGCGCTTGATGGTTTGGTTGATGTTTAGTTCCCCGGTGAGATAATTATTTTAAGTGTCCTGTTTTTAGCTTGTTCTCCGACGAGACAGTTTTTTAGACGCTTCATGTTCATTCACCGATCGAATTTTTCCAGTATTTAATAACGTGTCTTATTGACTTTATCCTCTGATTCTCCCGATCGTGAGAAGAGTTTAAAAACTCTTATGAAACCTTTTTAAGTCATAATTACGATTATGATCTGGGTTCCTTTTTTGATAAAAGATAGGTAGGGATTTTCGGTTTATCTGCTTTGATTACTTGGTTAATAAAAAAGGAATAAATAATTGTATTTTTCTTAGATTTCTCCGAAAGCTAAAAAATAATTTTTTATTGTTTCTAAATATTTTTCCGACTAGGATATGTTTACGCTTTTCTTTTCTTTTCTTTTATTGTTGGATGTGCGTGCGCGCTTTCTGTTCGCTTTGTTTTTGCGTGTGTTATTGTTTAGCCCGTTTCGCTGTATTCAGTAGCGTGTTTTCTTAGAGCGTCACGCAGTATTTTTCCTAGAGCTCGGGTTTAGTATCGCGTGTCTTCTTGATATTTAAATTTTTTGATTTTTGGGATTCCTTTTCTTGGATAAAGAAAATTTGGTTTTTTAGTCAGAAGCAAGGCAGCAGTCTGATCATGACTTTCTCCTCGGACAGTCGAGATGACTTCTCGGATGGTTATTGACTTCAGAGTCTAAGACAGTAACTACGCTTACACTTTATCATGAACGAATGGTTCATGTTAGTGTATTTTTCTTGACCAATATTAGTCGCCTCTTCGGACCATGGAATTACAACTTGAAACAACATTGTTTTATTTCTCTTTACGTGGTTGACGTTGTTTTCGCCATGTGTTCATTTGGAAATATACACTAGCCCAATGTCTTCTTATTCAGGATGTAGTTGCGTTTTTCCTTTTTTTCTGCCTTAGTTGGTCTTCACCGATGCATTTAGAATTCCCGTTCTTCATCGTGAAGTTTGGAAGTGGATCTTCTCTTGTGCTGGACGTTCTACCTTTGTTCCGGGAATGTTTTTTCTGAAGTGACTTTGCAATATGTCTTGTTTCTTGGAATTTTGAACAATTATTTTTTTTGTTTTATTCAATATATCTGACTCAATATTAGAATGCTTCTAGAGTCACTGCTTTATTCCTGTTTAATTTATTTTGATTTTGCCATTTTTA
>JAHWFO010072993.1:0-10773 GCA_023313115.1 Rhysida immarginata
GGCTCAAAAGGGACGTACTGCCAACTTCTGTCTGGTCTGGTAGATTCTGTCTCCAAAGCAAAAAAAAAATTGACAGAGGCTCTGGTGGCTGCCAAAGCCGCGGGTTTTTAAGGCGTAGAACTACTACTGTATGTTATTATTGGTTAACGTTTGTGTGTATTTTTTGGCGAAAAAAAGAACAAAATTAAAAAAAAAGTTACTATATTCAATTTCATTTCAATTTTGTTCTTCTAAGCTTCTTTAATCATTATACACAGAGTCCTGAAGAAAGCCACGACTGAAACGGTTGGTTGGTTGTTTGGAATTTTAGGGCGTCGGCTGCTATGGCCATTTTGCGCCCGACAGAAAGTTTAAAAACCTACAGTTTATGGGCCAAAAGTTTAAAAAATCAGATGAAAAAATTCATAAAAACGTGAATGACAAAGATGGAAAAACAATAAAAATTATGACTCTGAGATTTTAAAATCACTAATAAATTTAAAACCAGACAGTTTTCCCCAGGGTTCTCCCGCAATAAGAAATATTAGCATAGGACTGTGTAAATCATGAGTGTGTAAAGGGCACTAACTGACTATAAAATAGATGACTAAAATCTATTTTCTTATGAGTTGTCCCCTAATAAAACCTGATGAATATGATTAGTGTGTAAATGGCACTACATGAAATCTATATTTAATGATCAAATATATACAATGCAAAAGCAATAAAAAGATGACTATATGAATTTAAAAACATGAATAATTTTTAAAAAAAGAAACACTTTTTTAAAAATTATGGGGTTGTCCCCCAACAAAAAATCTAAGGAATGATTTAGCCCTAATGAGCGTCGTAGCTTAGTGTGTAAAGAGCACTGGGTTAGAATATGCTTAATAGTCAGCATTGCTCCACAAGAACACAATGGAGCTGGTTCTTTTTTTAATAAATGGATGTGAGTAAGACGGCTGTGACCAATCCTAAGCCGAGTAAGAACGACATCTTCTCGCCTGTTTGTTAGACAAGGTAATGACCACTGTGTGATGGCATGCTTTATTTCAAATAACTTATTGGTAGGGTTCAGAGGCCAAGAATCCTGCCAAGAAGATCTGAGTTTTTTGGAAATCACCGGGTACAAATGCTCGGGGATTGAAAGCAATTCCGAGATCGGTAACTGAGTAATCGCGTGTTTTGCCGCCTTATCGACCCGTTCATTTTGCAGGATACCCATGTGACTAGGGATCCAGACAAAATGAATATTGGTACCTTGTGAATCCAGGTAATGAAGATATTCCTGGATTCTTTTGACAAAAGGGTTTTCAGAATTGAAAGATTCCAACGATTGCAAAGCGCTCAGAGAATCAGAGAATATCCAGATGTTGGAATTTGGATATTGAAAACAGAACTCTAACGCTTTGGCTATCGCTACCAATTCCGCTGAGAAGATGGAGAACTCGTTTGGCAAATGATAAGAAAATACAATGTTATCTATAAGGAACGCACAGCCAACTCCGTCCTCTGATTTGGACCCATCTGTATATATGTGGAAGCCACCAGGAAGGGTTTCTAAAAAACCTTAAAGAGTGCGTTAATTTCAGCTTCCATAAAATTTGATTTTTTCCCAGCAAATAAGTTGTAATTTACATCTGGTTGGGGGAGGATCCACTGAGGGACATCTCTGACCTCTCGGCTATGCATGGCTGGAAATGAGTGGTTCAAGCTCTCCAAAAGATTCTGGAACCAATTGTTGATGCTTCTAAAAGAATGATAGGGAGGGATACTAGGTTTATTAAATAAACAGGCAAAAGCTAGATGCTTACATTCACGATATACGCGAAGAGCATATTTGAGGAGCCAAATGGGGCTTCAGAAGCCTCCACATAAAGGCTCTCTAAAGAATTGTACGGAAAGCCCCTGTGGCAATTCTTATGCCTAGTTTATGGATGGGATCTAACAGCTTCAAAGTGCTCTTTGAAGCTGAGGCATAAACAATGCTTCCATAGTCTAATTTAGATCTAACTAGGGAGCCGTATAAAAACAAGAGCATCTTCCTATCAGCGCCCCATTTGGTAGCGGAAATAGAGCGCAAAACATTCATGGCTTGTAAGCACCTCGCTTTTAGATTACGAAGATGTGGATGCAATGATAGTTTCCCAGCAAAGGTCAGACCCAAGAATTTAAGGGAGTTCACCACTGAGATAGGAGATCCATATAGTGTAAGGTCCGGGTCTGGATGGAGACCTCTCAAATAACAAAAGTGGACGGCCCTTGTTTTTTGGGGTGAAAATTTAAAGCCTATTTCCTTGCTCCAGGTAACAAGCTTGTTGATGGCTAGTTGCAGTTGACGCTCAATAAAGAACATTGATGACCCTCGACAGTAAATGGCGATGACGTCAACGTACAGGGAATAGTTCACAGTGGATGGAAGTTGTGAACAAGCCTCATTAATAGCAATGAGGAACAGGAAGGGACTCAGCACACTTCCCTCTGGGACACCATTATCCTGCGTAAAAGGGTCCGAGAGCATTGACTCAACGCGACCTCGGAAGGTTCTATTCGCCATGAAATTACACAAGAAAGACGGAAGACATCCTGTAAGGCCGTATTTCTGCAAAAGTATTGCTATTCCATGTCTCCAAGTTGTATCGTAGGCTTTTTCCAGATCAAAGAACACCCCTACGACATGCTGTCTATGTCTCTGTGCGAAATGAATCTCATGCTCCAACCGAAGAAGGTGATCAACAGTTGAGCGAGATTTGCGGAAACCGCACTAAAATCTGAACAACAGGTGGTTTTTTTTCCAGATACCACATAAGTCGGACAGAAACCATCCTTTCCAAGACTTTGCACATGCAGCTAGTTAGTGCTATTGGTCGATAGTTTGAAGGACATGACTGGTCTTTATTCGGTTTTGGAATAGCAATAACAATTGCCTCTCTCCATATTGTTGGAATCTCTCCTAAAGACCAGATGTAATTATATAACGAGAGAAGGTGGCCATAAGCTTTCTGCGTCATATGTTGCAGGAAAGAGTATAACGTTCCATCACGGCTGAAACGCGTCGACTCTATGTTGTAAAATCACTGTTGTTTTAAAGACCCATATGTTTATATTTTTACAAACAACTAGGACCAACATGTTTGAAAACATATATTATTTTAGTCAGATTTATTGTTTTGTTTTAAGAATTTAACAAAACTTCCAAGTTCATTTCTTAAAATAATTAATCTGCTTAAAATAATATATATTTTATTATTTTACAACATATTTTTAATAGAAAACTAGAAGCGAACCCAGCCGTTTGTATAATCGGGAAATAACCCATTGTTAGATAACTCATTGTTAGATTTTTTCTTTGTTGTGACAACGTCCACCGTCGCTGATTTTATATAAATGATGATGTACTGATTTCGCCGGCAGATGACAGGATTTCATGATATTATCTAGAGTTCCTGTAAGTAAAACGAGTAATGACACGCCGCCATTTTGGGTGTATTTGGCAGCCATGTATAATGTTATCCTATGGGAAAAACTGCAAGTTTGATTTAATCTTTGTAATTACGAGGGAAAATAATTCTGTTTCTAAAGATGTATGGAAATTCATTACCAAATGAAAATTCTTAAAAAATATTTTATTTAAGTGTGAGATGGATTTCCTCCGAAAAATTTCATGAGAAAAACTGCTCTTTTTTGAACATCACTTTGCTCGTTACATAATCAATAATTCCATACAAATGCTTAGGCTGTATTTATTTAATTTCTGAAAGCAATAGCTATTACAAATTGTTAAATTTGCACTTCTGTTAAATATTTTCTTCTTATTCGATTTTGGCTGTCTAGAGAGCACGTAATTTAAAACTGTGTTAATTGAAATTTGAAGGGGAAGAATCTGTATATACCTGATTAAATTTGAAACTGGAATTGTTAGTTCCAGAGTATGGATGAAAATGATGAAAGGATGATAATGAAAAGGGAAAAGCAAAAACATCCTTGCCCTCGGCTGGATTCGAACCCGCGCCTTAACGCTCTTGGCCATCAAGCCGGCTTGTTAAATATTTTATTACAAATTTATTTTAAAAATTCAATTCAATTAAAAATAAGAACTTGTAAAGTGATAAATGATGTGAGAAATCTGATATTTTTAATATCACAGTTTTTACCGTTTTAGGATCATAAAAATTCATTCTTTACGACGTTCGTGAATATCTGTAAATACTGAGAGCTTCCATTTTGTGGGTTGCCACGTGATTTAATAAACGGCTTTAATTGGCCGAATTCACTGTCCATAGGAAAGAATGGAGTGTCATTACTCGTTTTACTTACAGGGACTCTAATATTGTCTTAAAACGCTCGGTTTTCATGTTTTTATACCTAATGCACAGGTCTTCTTTATATTAAATGCACAGGCCTTTTCTCGTAGGCCATGGTTAGCTCCAATTAGTTCCAATATACGCCGCACACGTATATGCTGCAGCAGCGCCACTCCTTTATTACGATGGCGAGCATAAAATTCACTTAACTTTAACTTGCTGTAACTTTTAACCCAGTGGCTTATTTGGTGAAATTTTTTCTTATTATTAAAGACTCAACCTTCCTCTTTCCAAAGAGATAGTGACCATAGTTGTAGGATATAATGATAGAAAGATATAGGCTGAGATATGTATATCACTTTTTGAACGAAAAACCGCGTCTGAATTTTTCCTCGGCTGCACCCCTTATAGGCGTAGTTCTACGTCAAAAAAATCTTTGCGTGACGATGTTTTTTGTCTTACTTGTGTGTGTCTCTCACCTCCTCCTCCACCCCCCTTCCTCCTTGCCTAATTCGTTGCCTGCCCATATGTCTATCTATGTTTAACTGAATATTTGCCAAACTATATACAGATCTCCCTTTGCTATGGGTGATTCTAAGCAAAAAAGTTCATATGAACGTGGGTCCGAATTTGAACAGAAATAAAAATGCCACCACTAAGATCAGCAAATTATTAACTCGGGTTCTATAGCACCTAGGACAATGAAATTGGGGGCAATAACAGGGTCCATAAAACCATGTAGGCCATAGCATTGAAATTTGATCCACTTCCAACGAGTAGTTTCCGAGTTACGCATTCCGGAAACTACAGGTTGCCATTTGATCGAATTTGAACGGTATACAGAGTTTTATGTAGTCTATTATTTCCTCAAATTTCATCATCCTAGATGTTGTAGAACCTGAGTTATTAACTTGTTGATCTTGGTGGCGGTATTTTTTTTATGTTTCTGTTCATATCTTCGTTATCGTTCAAATTCGCCCCTTGTTCATATGAATATTTTTTTTTAAACTTAGAATCATCCATACTATCCCCCCTAAAGTTCGTACGTTGAGTTTTGAATCACCCTGTATATCTATCTACTTACCTAACTACCTATCTATCAATCAATCTATCTATCTATCTATCTGAATATATCTGTCTGTCTGTGTATATATATGTATCTATCTATCTATCTACCTACCTACCTACCTACCATTTTATGTCGTTTCTGGTGCGAAGGCGAGAGCAGATCGCTTTAAAATCAGTCAGGTGATATATTCTAATATACATATGTACTTACCTCATAAATGTGTTTCCCACTATGCTGTACGGAAAAAAATCCGTCTCCAGGCCGGTGTTTGCTGAAAAACAAATTTGCTATTAAAATACAGGAGAAAAGGAGACGGAAAATAAAAATTTTAATTTAAATTAAAAAAAACCAAAAAAACAACAAAACCATCTGCATTTAATGAGACCGTCTTCGTTGACGCTACCAAATCATTGTGTCATTCAAATTCTAAAGTGACAAACTTCACTTATCTGATAAGATGCTGTACCTATGGAGCCTTTTTGGAGGGACAGCATTTGTGGGGACAACATGAGCATTCAGGCTATGAGAGAAGTGAACGCTCTCCAGCAAGCAGCCTCATAAAGGTTGTGCCATCTGGCGGCCGACCCCCGTTTCTCCTTAATGGCGGCGCACAGGAATAAAGGTATTTGAGAGAAAACGTGGATGGAAAGGTGAAAAAAACGAAACAGATGCACAGGCAGAGAACTTGCTTGCTTGGGAGGGAAGGCATGTTGCTGTCTTCTGTGCAGATCTGTCGGAAACGAACGTGTAAGAGTAAGGAGTTCTTTCTATAGTTTCTCTGCTCCAACGGCCGGAAGTTCTGTCGAAATTGCTTCTCGCCGCTGCACAGGCTCCGTTTTTCGTTTGCTGGCGGCGATGGCGACATGGTGGCATGACGGCAGCACAGCTAAGCCTAACCCTTTATAGGCTTATGAGTCCATTTCGTCAAAAAGGATCTGTCAAAGGCCAGAATCGGTTTGCAGGCGTTTCAAGTCATTTAGAGAGGGAGAGATTTTCGCTGACCTTGGGAGACAGTTTTTTTTTCCGTTAGCGCCCACCTTTCTCTAGGGCTTTTCGCCCCTATACAATCAGCTCACGGCCATACAACGTTGAAAACACCCCTCCCCTTCCGTACAGGGATGTTTAGCAAGATGATGGAAATCTTGACGAGGGCTGAGATGGAATTTGCCGGAGACATACACCTGAACGATGAACATGTGAAAACATGTTAAGAGATCTAAACAAAACTTAACTTCACCTGTACGAGGTGAAGCGTATTTTTTTCGTGTTTTTTTTTCTTTTTTCTTTTTTTTTTAATTTTTTATATATCTTTTATAATCATGTAAAGCGTATATAACAAAATACATATAAACCTATAAAACCCAAAGGCTCATTATCCACTGCTAGGTAACTAGACTCATGTGAATCGAGTAATTACAAGGGTACACTAAATAACCCACCAAACACTCAAACACATGCACACACCAAAAACCACACATACACACATCTAATCCCACACACACAAAAACACATGCATACGTCCCCCAAATACTCATAAAGATATAACATAACTCCCCGTACACACAAAAAGTGTGTTATCATCGTTATCTTCTAATAGCCAAGTGTCAAACTACAAACTTGGCTAAAATATATGCAGGCAGAACCTTACATAACAAGCTAAATAAACGCTTGGATATCAAATCCCCTTAGATTTTCAATTTCCTAAGTTGGTAGCACTATCGGGAAACAGCAGACAAAGCCCTGAGCGTGCCCACTCGATACAGCCAGAATACCTCGAGTCTGATACTTCTTCCTAAATTCCTTCCTCGTCAAGCGCCCAAATTCGACTTGGAGGAAAAAGCAAATATAACCATGTAGGCGTGTCCAAAGCGACTCCGCCGTAACCCTCACCCTATGTTGCCTTTCGACATGCACTACCGACAACAAGTACTTTGCCGTATTGGCTACAAAACAAAAAGAAAACTCTAAATCCACATCTACAGGAAGAGGATCAAAAAATCTGATCGAACTAAAGATAAATAATGGAGTGCATAAAAAAACCTTATCGCCTTGGCAATGGTACATGAAAAGTAAACATTTTCAATTTGTCCACATTCATTACAATTTGGAGAAGGCCAAATTTTCCAAAGAAAAAGACGCTCGTTGGTGTAGGCCGTCCCATGAGCCACGTTCCACGACACGTCGAAAATACGTGCCCCCAGGCAACCAAGGTCTACCCTTCTCCAAATCACCGGCCAGGACAGATTAGACAGATGCTGCTCTATCTTTGGCGTTGCAAGCTGTACATTTAATCTATACATGTCTGAATAGGAAAGCTGAAACGATCCACTATCACAGGTTTGCTAACGATCACAATATCTCTTTTTCCAGCCAAAACTTCTGGCATCACCAACTTGTGGGCAAAGGAGTTACTACCCCACGTTGGAAAAATATCACGAAAAAGATACCCATAATAGTATATCACATAGGGCATCCAAACAGGAGTTGGATGCCTCCCAAATGCACAATAAAAATGCCTCAAGAAAGAAGCCTTAGCAACGGCCATTACTGACGGGACTCCTAGGCCACCATGGTCAATTGGGCCATATAGCACGGCACGGGCGACTGGTTCACACTTGTGACCTAACCACCAGAGAAATTCAAAAAAGAGCTTTGTTAACTCAATCACAAAAACTGGCGAGGGAAGGAACACCGAGGAAATAAAGATAAGCAAAGGCGTAATATATACAGAGAGGATTCGCGTCTTGATCTTCAAAGAAAAAACAAAACTCGAAACTCTAGCCAAAATAATCTTATTTTTCTGGATCATAGCTTGTCAGGTAGCTACCAGTAACACCTGCAAAGGACTCAAAGATATCATGGCAAGCACGCAGAGAAACCACATTGGTGACAATAAGGGCTATATCATCTGCATACGCCAGGATTTTAAATTCCTTTGGATTATTGGGAATTCTATAACCCCTAATTAAGGGGGATGCTACGATCTTTCGCACCACCGTCTCAATGTAACAGATGTACAAGAGAGGAGACGCAGGACAGCCCTGTCTAACCCCCATTTTCAGAAAGACTGGCTGAGATAAATGGCCGTTGATCAATAGTCGGGTCGTAGCATGCCCATAAACAGCCTTAATCCAATTAAGAAAAGTCTGGGGCACACTGAAGCGCTCAAGAACCGCCCACAAAAGCGGCCTATGTACAGTGTCAAAGGCCTTACGCTGGTCAAGGCTTAATATTGCGACCGGTGTCTGATTCGCCTGAGCCTCCAAAATAACGTATTTTAGCAAGATCGGATTGTCTTGTACAAACCTATTCGGTAGAGCACAAGACTGCTCTCTACCTAAACATTCCAGCAATATCAGTTGAAGCCTCGACGTAATAACTGCCATCAACAACTTATAATCGCAGTTCGTAAGAGAAATCGGGCGAAAGTCATCAAAGGTTGATGGAAAAGGCTTCTTCCTCAACAAAACAGTTACACCTGCGAAAAAAAGGACTGGGAATTTACAGGTGGCCAAAGAATCATTGAACACCTCCACCAAGGGATGAACAATAGAATCCCAGAACGCCCGGTAAAATTCATAAGGGGACCATCCGGTCCTGGAGATTTACCATTCCTCCCCCTATGCATTGCTTTCGATAATTCTTGAGCCGTAATTGGCTCCGTCAAATGCCGAAAAACACCCTCGTCCAAACTAGGAAGATTATCGAGCCACACTCTTAGAGATAAAGGATCGGAGTTTGCAGGAGAACTATGATCGTCAAAAAGCGCAGAAAAATACGCCCAAGCTGAAGAAACGATATCCTCTTGTTTAATAGGCCCAGTGCCATCTGAAAGAGAATGGATAAAATTATTCGATCTTTCAGTTGAAACATTGAAAACAAAATCAGATGGTAATTGCACTTCATGAAGAAGGTCAACCACTTTAGAATGGTTAAAAAATTCGGCTGCTTGACGCAACCTGATCGCCATCAATTCCTTCTTCATCTGATCTATAAAGGGGAGGAAAAACACTCTTGGCGAAGAATTATACAGAACAATTAAACAGCTTGCGTATTCGCGATCTCTTCCTAGCTGCCACTCGGAAGGAGCACCTCCTGAACCATCACTTAACCCTTACCTTAAACTCCGTCCACCATTCAAAATTAAAGTTTGCACGAGAGATCATTCTCTGCACCAACAGGGAAGTTGGGCACGTCTCGAGGTTGTATTGCAACCCGATGAATATTGGAAAAGGAAAGGGAAACGCCCGTGGATTCGGGAGCCCCCCATGCTCAACTTGAGGGTGACAAGACCTGAAAAGGCCTTTCATACCAAAAAGGTACTCGAAAAATAAAAGGTTTTTTTGTAATATACATAATTTAAGCTTAAACACAAAAGTACGAGGGGAAGCATATTTTCTCCGTGGTATTTATTTTCTCTTTTTTTAAACAATATATAAGAAAACATCTAACAGACATAAAAAACCTACAAGCCCAAAGGCTCATAGTCCACCTCTATCCAGACTTACATGGACGAGCACTTACAAGGGTACAATATAAGAAACACTTAACAGACATAAAAAAAATAAATAAATAAATAAATAAAATAAAACAAAAAAAAATATAAATAAACGCACATCATTCAGACCGAGGAGAGCGGAGTTAAAACCATAGAGGAAAAAAGGTTAATAAAGCATTTATACCAGTCATATACTTGCCAAAAACAACACATTAGGGTTTTTTTTTCTCTTTTTTTCCCCTTTCTTTTTTTCCCTCCTTCTTCCTTCTTTTCCCTTTTTTTTTTTTTTTCTCCTCTCTCCTTTTTTTTTCCTTGTTTTTTTTCACAGAAGAGATGCTGGAAATATAAGAAGAAAGTCCTTCTGGTGAGGTAAAATACGAGTTAAACATTTGGAAGGTCATAACGTTTTTTAAACTTTTTCGCTGGCAATCGATCACACTCAACTCTGAGATGGAAACTAATTGAGGAGTACAAGCGATTCCAAATGTCCTCTGGAGTCCACATAGTGCCTCTGAACCTTTCGGAGCGGGCTTGTCTTAGTAGTCTTTTTACTTCAGATGTCACAAAATCAAATGCGTATGCACATCTCACCGGGATGGGGTTGGCAAAACGCACAGTGTTAAAATTTATTTTCCCAGGAAAATTGAAGACTTTTTCTATCCCGTTCCAAATGCTTGTTGCTAGGGGGCACGTATAGAAGAGGTGTTCCAAAGTTTCAATCTGGCCACAAAATTCGCAAAGGGGGCTATCACGTAGCCTACGTCTGTATAGGACTGCGTTTGGTAGAAAGGCCCCATGTGCTAGACGCGAAGACACGTCCCATGCCGCTGGCCTAAAACACCCCAGTTTATTGGGACTGGATAGCAAGAGGCAACACGGAAAACCTGTGTTCCAGCCAATGCTGAATATATTTCTGTCACTGA
>JAHWFO010072997.1:0-18691 GCA_023313115.1 Rhysida immarginata
CACCCACTCGCTGTTAAGGGTCCCCTCAGGTTTCGAAGACCCCGCCATGTCCTGGATGTCTGCTTTGATGACGTTAACAAGGCCGTCTTCCCCAACTATTGGATCTTCTAGAACCTGCTGATTTTTGGGGACTCTATTCGTCAATCCACAATCTGACTCGTCCCTACTCGGCACTCATTCTCTGGAGGACTAAAGAGGTTCATCAAGCTTCTCTCCCAGTTCAGTGTACCTCCTCTGTTTTACATTTTGGGCGAGCGTGCAAAGTGAGCTTGGCTCCTGGACCACTCGCGTCTTTCTTTTTCACTACACTGTTCGATTGTCGATTGTCCTGCTCTTTCTCCAGTGATGATTCCCTAATCTAAACAGTCGTCATGCAAAATCTTGAGTAAACCACCTTCTGCAATAACCTGCACATTAACACAGTCATGGCCTTTGTAAACATACTTATGTATGTATTTTATACTGTGAACACTTGCACAAACTTCAACATTTATGTGGGCTTGAAAATAAAGTAAAAAAAGGGTTTATAAGGAACTATATAACGTTGTCAACTTCATTATGATTGGTAATAGTTATGCCATTATTTCTCCTTTTGTAAACTGGATAGCCATTAATATTTTCTTTTGTTTCATGTACAAATTCTTTTGGAAATACTGAATAAATGGAGCCAGATACTGTGGATAGACTTCAGAAAAAAGGAGAATAAACCACTAATCCATCATCCGATTAAATATTTTATGTGGATTTGTGGTTTATTCACCTTTCTTCTTTTGGAAAGTTCTTTTTGCATTTACCATCAGTCATAGAAATTGAGTTTGGATTAAGACTACGCAAGGACCCTGTACCATATGACATTTAACTCAATTATCTAATACTGTATTTCTGGGGTCTTGAATTTTTGCAGAAACACCTTTGTCTATGTTTTTTATTTCTCTAAATTTCTAATTATCTCGAAGACACAATAATAAATGAACATGGGGCAAACGTCTTTTTTGAAATTCAGCTGTACATAAATATGTTTGTACTTCACCAAATATTTCTTTCTCATTTATCAAGCGTAACATTTCTTTCACTTTTGCACAAACAGTGACATCTGGTCTGCTGACAGCTGTTTCAAAAGAATGTATGTTATTAGTTATTTCTGTCCATGTAAAAGTTAAGAAATAACTGGCTAGCCAAATTTTCTTACTATTGCCATTGCATCCTGACAGTTCTGAATCATATTTTGAGGATATACCAGTGAAGGAAGAAGGTAAAATAACAATCCTTCCAGCACTTAAGTTTTCTTGAGCACCTCGTGCAAACAAATTGCCCGCCAGGCCAGCATATGTAGCTACACTCAATTTTGCCTGTTGAGTACGGATGAATTTCAAACTGCTACCGTCAATGCGATCGTAATAATCAACCACCAACTATTGAGTTAATTTCCCAGCATTAATTATTAGGTTCAAATTTCCCTTAGGAGGAATGCACGAACCATAAATCTGTAGGATACATACTCTCGCATTAAAATATTTTGACGAACGTTAATTTTATGCTCTCCTCCAGCTAGCAGTGAAATATGCCAACCTGGTTCCCAACAAGACCAAATGAATACATAAGACATTGGATCACAGTGCTTGCTGTGAAAATGTATACTTTTTCATCCACCATCTTTGGCATAAACGTTTATGTGTCTGTGAGATGGTGGAGCACGATCGTGATATTCAAAAATTGCTGCGACTCTGAACATTTTGGTTCATTGTAACGGCGAGGATCTGACAAAGCTTCATGATAAAAGCGCATAAAAAATTGCCTCGCTCTCTCTGTTGTTTTAAAGCTAATTCATGTCCCTCAGAAATTTTTGGTGCATTGTTTTGTAACACTTTACATTACAATTGTCAGTTCTTATGGAGTTATTCGCACCATTTTACATTCTAATTTCATTAGCAGCAGAAAAGTCTAAAATGTACAATTGGCCATAGGAAGCATTGCATGTTTTTTCGGGATACAAAGATGAAATTTTGTTGTGTACTGTACCCAACAATAGAGACCGTAACCGGGAGGTAACTTTATAATGGCACCAAATGACACAAACGGTAATGCTTTATTATAATGTCGAATAGGTTTTCTAAACATTTTTGACATGTCACTGTTTCCTATTAATAAAGCTTTTATATCATCAATAATACATATTTCAGGCAATTTGAATTATTTGTTACAACAACAAAAACTGAAATATCCAGGCGAATTCTTTTCACATGAAAAATGCAATGCTTTACAACTGGAACATATACTGTTTAAAACACCTAAATTAAACGGAGGTAAATTTGAAATGTTATCAGAAACAGCACATCGATACTGAATTTTAAAAGTCTTGAACGGCGCTTCTGACTTTTTTCTTTTGGCATAATATTTGTTTGTTTTTTTCCCGTTTCTGTTTACTGTTTTTTTTTGTAGCGAAACACTGTAGCGGCCATCATAACAATTTCCGTCGTACAATAAATTTATGATTATTTCCGCTCTAGAATTTACAAACAACTGTGTAACACTATTATCATGCGAGTGAAAAACAGTGACGAAAATATTAAAATTAACTTACAGTTGTGTGACCTTGTGTTTTTAAAGTTTATTCCAGTGTATAAAATGGATGATCAAGCAATAAGTTGGCAGATTAAGTTTGGTAACCATAAAAAACTGTATTACGAAATGTCAATAATGATATGTTTAAATAAAAGTTTAATTAAGGATGCTCGAAGTGTAGATTGGAATTTGTTTATCTCAAGAATGAAACAGCTGGTTGGGTCGTTTGATCTTGATTTAAACCCAAATAATTTATTACATAATATTGAAAGTTGTGTTTTCAATATTATGAAGTCTTGTGTTGGTACGATTAAAAATTAACAATCAAGAAATAGATAAGTATGGTGGTCAAAAGTATTCACTGAATTAGCAAAATAAAGAAATACCATATATGGTCAATACATCAATTATCCGTCAATAAAACTTAAGAAGGAATTGGTACATATTAATAAGAAATTTAAATATGAAGTAAGGAGATCCAAACGTAAGACTTTTATGAATGATAATTCTCAAATTTTTTGGGGGTTATGTAAACATATTGCTAGCGGTTGTAAACAAACAACTCCATTTACAGATGCAGGTGTCGCTTTGACATACTTGATATGGATTGAACGTCCCGCAACTATTGTTCTTCTATATATGGTAGGAAATAATGTTCAATTCACTTAATTATAATGAGATTAAGGAAGCACTTTCAGTAGTGAAAACAAATTCCACTTATCCTAATCAGGTATTGATTAGTGATATGTATAAGAATGCTAAGGATATTTTTTTAATCTTTGTAATATTATTGGCAATAGTATTTTGAAAAGAGTGGAAAACTGGTTAGTTACTCCAATTTTTTAAAAAGGTAGTAGAACAAATATTAAAGATTTTAGACCAGTAACGCAGCTTCCATATACAGGATGTTTTTGAATTGAGTACAGATTTTTTGGGAGATGATAGAAGAGGTCCTTAGAAGTATTTTTTGTCATATGAACATGGGGTCCCCGCAGCTCCGTTTACTTACAATACTGCATTGAACAATAAAATGACACCGGGACGCAGTGTGCGTTGATAGGCCTATTTTTAACAATTAATACAAGCAATCTACTGTATGACTTTTACAGTAATTGTTCGAAATGACCGCCATTTGCTTCATAGCACAATTCGCAACGCCTTATGATGGATTGATGTACGCGTGGAAACAGTTGATTAGCATGGTCGCTGATGTCACCTGCTGTCGCGACAACACGAGCCGCCAATTCTTCTTCGGTATCTACGGGTTCGGAGTACACCACTGATTTTATGCTTCCCCATAAAAAAATCCATCGATGTGAGATCTGGCGATCTCGGTGGCCAAGCAACTGGTCCGCCACGGCCAATCCAACGACCAGGATATGTCTCATTTAGGTAATCTCTAACTGCTCTTGTGTAATGCGAAGGTGCGCCGTCCTGTTGAAACCACATCAAAAGTCTGGTCATTAGTGGAACATCTTCAAGAAGACCAGGGAGCTCCTCCTTCAGGAAACCAGGTATGTTTGCCCGTTAAGACGGCATGGTAGGAGATATGGCCCAATCAGGACATTGTGAATCATGCCAACCCAAATATTCAACAAATAACGATGCTGAAAACTGTTAAAATGTGTTGCACATGGGTTGACATGAGACCACAGATGACTATTGTAGCTATTGAACATTCCCTCTCGCGTAAACGTTGCCTCATCTGTCCACAAAACCATGGAAGGAAAGTCTGGAATCCTATTCTGTTGCTGCATAAACCATTCCGCGAAAGCACGCTGGGGACCATGATCATTGGGACATAAATCCTGCACTTTTCGAAGCTTGAACGGATGTTGCACGTTGTCATGTAAAATGTTCCATACAGTGGTATGACTAGTATTCAGAGCAGCTCCGACCGCACGAGTACTTGTCGATGGATTTCGGTTAAACCTTTCCAAAACTTCATCCTCTAATTCAGGGGAACGTAACCACCGACGATGTCCATGCTGATGATTATCATGAGCGAATGCGCCTGTTTCTCTTAGACGACGATCAACTGCACCAAATGTTCGTGAATTGGGAAGAATTCTGTTGGGATAACGTTCAGCATACAAAAGCTTCGCACCATCCATGATACCAGCACCACCGAGACACAGATGCATGTCTGCATAATCATTCCATGTAAAACGATTCATACTGTTTGTTTCATTTTACACATGTAAAAAGTACAACAAGTGAACTTTTTAAAACAAAGATTTACCTACTGCTTTCGCAGAATGCGATTAGTTCATTTACATATGGACTAATCGTATTTTACAAAGGGGTTGGATGCCATGGAATCTCCTTGACGAAGTTTGTCCTAAGACTTTTCAACAAACAAGCACGTGCACCTTGAAATTTTTTTGCAAACAATTACTTTAAAAGTTACTAGAAGAGGTACCCGGCGTTGCCCGGGATAATTACACTTGGATCTAAACAGAAAAATCTCAAAAAATTAAATTAAATTTTGCAATATCTTAAAAATAAACACATGAAAATGCTTAGAATAAATACAATAAAAATTCTTAATGAAAATTCGAAAAATAAAATAATCTAGGCCTACCAACGCACACTGCGTCTCGGTGTCATTTGATTGTTCAATGCAGTATTGTAAGTAAACGGAGCTGCGAGGACCCCATGTTCATATGACAAAAAATACTTCTAAGGACCTCTTCTATCATCTCCCAAAAAATCTGTACTCAATTCAAAACACCCTGTATATCTAAAGTTATAGATAAAGTAATTTATAAGCCGACCATAGATAGAATAGAAGCAAAGTGTCCATGTAATGTTTTTGGCTAAACAAAAATAAGTCTGTTATTGATTTAAATTTGAGAATATATAATAATTTAATTAATGATAAAGCTAAAGGTTATATAGTTTCAATTCTTACAGTATATTTATCAAAGGCGTTTAATTATGTTGATAGATCTATTTTATTGGATTTAATGGTCAAAGATGGTTTTGATAATAATTAAGTTAAACTATTAGGTAGTTATTTTAGTAATAGAGTAACTGCGTTGAAAGATTTTTTAGATGTTAAAGTGGAATCCAATCTGGGTGTACTTCAAGAGGGAAGCTTATCTTCACACCTGTATTCTTATTATATGTATAAGTTGCATGATTTGAAATTGTATGGAGTTTTATACTCTTATGTTGATGATAACTTAATATATTATAGAGAAATGCCTTATAGTAATCATATTATTGCCTTTTATATTCAAGACGTTAAGTGTTTGGAAGCCTTTTTTGCAATTCGTAAGATTTTGCAAAATCATGTAAAAACATAAAATTATGTATTTTTATAATCCTTCACTTAACGACAAAAAGTTACAGTTTCTTGGGATAATCTATGATTCCATGTTAAATTGGTACACCCAATTTGGTTCTTTAATTTTAAAATTGCATAGAATGGTTTTTATCTGTAAACGTTTAAAATCGGTTTTAACTTTTAATGGAAAAAGAAATTTTTGTAACTCCAAAATTACACCTTTGTTAATGTATAGTTTTTATATATGGTGAAGATCTGGTAAATTTAGTATATGTAAAATTAAAGTAGCCTATAATTTGTTAATTAGAATGTTATTTAGGTTAAATACATATGTCTCAATAACACAATTTGGGGCAAGAAATAATATTCCAACAATTACTTTTATTCAAAATTATTGGTCACTTAAAGAGTTAACTACTATAATTACTTTTATTCAAAATTATTGGTCACTTGAAGAGTTAACTACTATAATAAGAAATCCAAGGCATGTTATGTTTAGCATAACAAATTGTTTGAATAATGGTCCTGAATATAGATTAGCAAATAGATTTAAATTTGTATTTCCATACAATATGACCCTATGCCAACGAAAAGCTTTTCCATATAATGTTTTTAAAGCTTGGAATAATGTACCTGACGTAATGCGAAATAGCGTTTTATTGTGTAAGCAACAAACTTGTATAAAAAACTGCATACATTTTAACAAAAAATTGAAACAATATGTAATGAATACCTTATGGGCTGCATTTTTGTAATCCTTTGTTTATTTTTGTTTATTAGCTATATACTAATATTTATTTTTGATAGATGCAATACTCATTTTTGAGTGTTTTAATAAAATAAATATAAATAAATAAAACTCTGGTTGCCGCATGTAATTCTAAGTGGCCACCAAACGTTCCACTTCTTGACGTAAATATTAAAGTAATTATTTTAATTAGAGATGGGAACTTCGTAAGCTGTACCAATGGTAACGAAAGAAATATAGGAAGTCCAGTTCTCAACGACATGTTTTACACTTTTATCGCGAATAAGCAAGGGATGATCTTTGGTGCCAGAAATACATACCGATAGGGATCGAAATAAACAGTTCCCATTCCCTTCAAATTTTCGCACATCGTAACAGCTTAAAGATCTCATAATGACATATGAGAAAAAGAAAAAAATTGAGTTACCCAAATATATAAAATCAAAATAGCTTCAGAAAAAATGACTGAATATTTTCTTATCACAACAATCCCTGGCCTCGGACGGATAGTCGTAACATACTTTGTTGCTTCAGATGCGCATGAGCAGATGTGACGATTTTGGTCTTACAAAAAAGCTTTGCGTTTTATTATATAAGATTGGATTTGTATCTCATGACCAATAATGCAAGACAAAGTTTGTGCAATAATACTTATCAACAATAGTATCAAAACGTAATTCACCAACACTATATTACAGAAAATTTATATATCATGATTAACAAGGTTTCTGCTTTATAAATAACCAGCAGAGATACTCGGCGTTGCCTGGGATAATTACACTTGTAGGTAAACAGAAAAATCTCCAAAAATTAAATTATATCTTCTAATTCTTTAAATAATAAATGAATCAATACAACGCAGAGCAAAGGAGCTATCCATTCTACGAATAATACGAAAAACAGGAGTTCTAGGTGATATACCGGGACTTTATCTAAACTCTTCTTGACTTGCCTCACCACTGCGGAGCTTCACCAGATATTTTAGACTCAAGTTTTTCTTGCCCTTGACTTAGAAGCTCTTGCTCTATTCGAAACTCCCGTTGTTCAGAAGTTTCAAATGCCCATATAGCATTTTTGTTTTAGTTGCAGAGTTTCTCTGACCAATACTCGTTCTTTCTCATTCCTTTCCATCCATATAAATTTTTGTCAGTCGTCTGGATCTTTGATAGGGATCTCAAGGGAGCCACGCGTGACTCCTTTGTCTCATCAATAGACACTGCCTTATTGATGGTCTGTCACTGCATCATCATTCTATGCTCATTATTATTAATTCGTGGAAATGAACGTTCTATCATCGCATTATCAGCATCTCAGTTTCCAAAATATACCCATTCCCACAGAATAAAGTCAAAATGTATTTTTATGAAATGTTTGGATCTGCTGTGCTACCAAATAAGCTAGGTGATAACCCTGGCGTGGCTCGACCTCATTTTTTGGAATAAATTTTGAAATATCTTAAAAATAAACATATGAAAACGCTTAGAATTAATACAGTTAAAATTCTTAAATGAAAATTTGAAAAAAAAAATTTTAAAGGCTCACAATGGATAGACCTCTCCAAGGACACCACTGCTAGTCTAAATAATTTCATACTCACATAATCTTACTGTAGATGTAGACTTATGTTCTTGATATCCCTTTCATCTCTCGATGTCTTGAATCAAAACTTGGCCATTTATCTCTTTGTGTAATCTAGCGATCGCCGATTCTTCTATTAACATGCTCACCATTTGCTCAATACAGCATGGAGCTAAAGGAGTGCTTTCTCCAGGGTTCCCACATTCTGGAAAGTCAGGGAAGAAGGGCTATTTTCATACATTTGTCAGGGAAATGACACTCGTCCTGGGAAAAGTCTGGGAAATAGATTTTACTGGAGACATCTACACTTACATTTATATGTCCAGTTATGGTCCAGGAAGCAAAAATTCTTGAACAAGCCTCGTAATACTGATATTAATACTAATTTTGTATAATGTAACAACTAATAAGCTACATCAGGCACGGCTCGTCACTGGATGGGTGACCATCCGTGATAGCCAATCTTTACCATACAGTCGTGAATTGGATCCAATACGTCCATCCAGGGACCCAACTCGTCGGCCTCTGGCCATACAGGCCTTGAATGGACGCATTGGATCCAATTAATTAATGAATAAATAAAAAAAATAAAATAATAATAATAATAATAATAATAATAATAATAATAATAATAAAATTGTGTCTGAAAAGCTGTTGTAGAGACATGTTTTTTTTTAAAAAATTATGGTTTGGACAGGGAAATGACACCGTCGATATCAGGGAAAGTCGGGGATATTCAGGGAAATGAGATACAGATTTTCTGTGGGAACCCTGTCCTCTGTCGTCTTTCTACTCTTTCTCAATAGTTTGCTTACTCTCCATTATCTTCAGTTACTGATCATTTTTAAAGATTTTCTAGAAATTGTTAAGAACTAAGAAGTCTCTTTTCTAAGAAAAACCTGAATAACAGGAATTCTATGCATTGTTACAAATTGAAACTTATCCATATTGCATCATCATTTAATGTTCATTTTTATAAATCTTGGAAAGGATTGCTTTATCATTGCATCATCATTTTTTGCTCATAATTATTGGTGAATTGCGCGTTGATACCATTGTTGATGCGAAAACGATGAGCCTATTGTTGGTCATGAGATACATATTGTTGATCCTTTCATAGTGTTGTTGCATGCATTGCGTATTGATACCATTGTTGATACCTATTATTGCACAAAATATTCCTTGAATTTTTGGTCATGAGATACATATTGTTGGCCATGCAGAGTGTTTGTGAGTTACGTGCTGATACCATTGTTAATACTTATTGTTCGACAAAATTTGCTTGCATTGTTAAATGCTAGCAAAGGTACCCGGTATTGCCCGGGTTAATTACACTTGTAGGTAAAGAGATAGATCTCTAAAAATTAAATTATGACTCCCAATTGGTTAAATAATAACTCAATCAATACAACACAGATCAAATGGACTATCCATTCTACGAAAAATACGAAACCATGAATTCTAGGTGATATACCAGGAGTTTATCTAAACCCTTCTTAAATTGCCTCACTACTGCGGAGCATCATCAGATATTTTAATCACAAGTTTTTCTTACTCTAGACGTCTCACTTGATATAATGAACTTATATACTAATATTCCTTTCTTGGAAACTGTTAACATAATCGACAAGAGGTTGGAGGCGAACGCGGTTAACGAGGATATACGGAATGATATATACAATAGCCTGAAAGTTATACACAAACAAAATTATTTTCAGTTTGAGAATGACTTTTATTCTATGCCTACGGGAGTCCTTATGGGATCCCCAATTATTCCACGATTTCAGAGGAATTCCTTCAGGATTTAGAAGAAAGGCATGTCACTCCACTCATCGAGCAACAGAAAATTGTATTTTACTCAAGGTACGTCGATGACACCTTGTTGGTTATCGATACTGCTGAAATCTCTCTCGATAGAATCTTATCCATATTCAATAAGTTCCACCCGAACATGACTTACACTATGGAAGTCGATAATGAGAGAACTATCAACTTCCTGGATCTAAAGTTACTTAAAAGAATGGACGACTAACGATTGGAGTACGCCATATTTAGGAAACCAACAGCAATCGACAATGTAATAGGATACGACTCGAACCATCCACCACAACAAAAGTATGCAGCAATCAGTTACTCTTTCAATAGGGCACGAAAATACCCCATCACAGTGAAAGATAGGAAGGATGAGATCAATCTCACCTTTGATATCGCAAGAAATAATTTGTTCTCTGATAAGATTACATCTTCAATACTGAGAAAAACCAGACGGCCAAGGCAAGAAATCGAAGAAAATGATGAGAGTGAACATAAGAAGTACGCGGTCTTCACCTATACAGGACCAGAAATAACAAGAACCAGCAACTTATTTCGGGACAAAGGCATCAGAGTTGCGTTTAAAACCAACAACAAATGCCGATATATGCTTAACCCAAGAGTCGTTAACCAAGAACATGAATGTGACTACAGAACCAGCGGTGTATACAAGCTAACATGCCCCGATTGTGGCGCGTTTTACATCGGATCTAGGAAGAGGTCGTTTAAGAAAAGATACGAAGAACACCACAATTCTTGGTTGAAAGGGGATGGCAAGTCGGCCTTCGCCGTCAATCTCATTAACAATCGACATCAATTCGGTGCCATCGAGAACATAATGGATATCGTAAGGAAGAAACGAGATCATAAACGGATTTTAACAATAGAAGCCTTGGTAATCGGAAAATATATAAAGAATGGAGACAAACGTATTTTAAATAATCAAATTAACTTTGAAAACAGCGCCATTTTAGATGTAGTCAATAATGTGACAAAAACAGCCAACAAATTGATTCATGAATAACATCGATGTATCGGATATCGGTTGTAAGAGCCGTTCTAAGAGCCGTTTATATAATACACTCAATCTTGTAATTTATTGCAATTAATTTCATTTATACCATCAATGTTTAATTTGTATTCGACAATAGACAATCGAAAAGTGAAGTGTACATTTGTTAAGATGGGACGAAAGCAGCGCTTTCACAAAGCTCATCCAAGCAGAATAAACTCCAAATGAAACACACTGAAGTAGTCAAGAAGCCTAACCAAACCAAGCGGTCTTCCATATTATACAAAAAAGAAAATAAGACTGACGATTGTCAGAAACAAAAAAAAAACAAACGAAATAAAAAGTTGACAATAAAACCTTCTTCCACACGCTGAGACATAATTTGGCTCTTGGGTTTATCCTTGGTAGTGGTAACAAACTGCATTTCTCCTTGTCCTGATCAGTTTGCACACAGTCACCTTGTGGAGTACGTAGTGGAGGAAGCGTATCATTCTTGCTCTTCTGTACAGCTCTGACCATACTCCAAATGGAATTGTCGCTAATCGACAAGCTTTAGAGTTTTTCATTTAATCTAGCGTCGCGAAGCTCTTTTATATCCTCTTGGACTCTTCGCACCAGCCTGTTATATATGGTTTTAAGCCAAGGTTCACGATAGCATTGTCATAATCTACGGGTTTTGTTTCTTTCAGAAATTAGGCGTTGCATTCCAGGAGTGAGTTGGATTCGATGAGGAGATTTATTCTCTGATGGATACTTACTAGCTTCTATGGCACTGTTAATACATCTGGTGATGTCTTCAACACGTTGATTGATGTCCTCTGTACAGTAAGCAACGTCGGGATGGCAGCCATATTCCTTAAGAATATCTTTGTATAGCTTCCAGTCTTGATGATTTATCAGTTCCTCTCGGAAATTTATGTCGACAATCGACAATCGAACAGCGTAGTGAAACGTTATTCGAGTGGCACTTGAAGCTAAGCTTCCGTAATCTCACCCTTCCTAAATAAATGCCAAGGGAATTACACTGAAGTAGTTAAGAAGCGTGATGAACCCACAAAGGTCATCCATAATATGAAGGAGAAAATACCCCCTCTTGGTTGGAGGTGATTTTGATTGACGACTGTCCAGACTAGAAGCTGACCACTAGTATTTGATAAAACACGACCTATGAAGTCCAGTAATCTGGAAATAAGACATTGTCAATGTCTTCAAAATTAATATCATGTATATGCTTTGGATCACGATATCTCTTTCTATGCATAGGATGATTTAAAATGCTCGAGACTAGCTCGTTGCTATGATTTTCTATATTGGGCAGCATGGATTCCATGAGCCCTTGAACTTATTTGCCAATATGAGTCATTTTGAAGTCATTATAAATGGAGGAATTGCGAACAATTCTCCGATCTTTTTGCGCAGTAGTCCTAAGGGTAACGTTTTGGAACGTTTGCAGTTCTTTCCACTTTGTCTTACATATTGTGGCCCAGACGGGCATACCATACGTCAAGATGTTCCGAACAATGACCTTATAGTGTAGGAGTTTATTATCAATGTTTAGAATACTATTCCTGCCCAGCAGAGCAATCAAGCTAAACTTGGCTCTCCTGGCCTTATTCAACGCATAAGTTGCGTGGGGAGTCCAGGTAAGTGTAGAGTCAATAACAGCACCAAGATATTTATAAGTTTCAACCCAGTCCAGTTTTTTGCCATATAGTGTTAGAGAATCTAATGATCTCTTTCTCTTCTTGGAGACAAACTTCGCCTTGCGTTTGTCTACATTCAATTTTAGCCTCCACCTGCTAAACCAGCTTTCACACTCCTTTAGAGCCTTCTGTAGCCGCGAGACTGGTACGGCTGGTTGACAAGCACAGGTCAGTATAGCAGTGTCATCGGCGTAAAAAACAGCTTACATTTGGAAGGACTTGGAAAGTCTCGCATAAAGTAATTGAATAATTCTGGCCCCAGGACTGAACCCTATGGGACACCAACTTTTACTTCATACATAGGAGATAGACTATCTCCAAATCTGGCCTGAAAGAACCGTTTGGAGAGAAACGAGTGTATCAGAGTAATTATATCTGGAGGAAATCCACCCATAATCATTTTAAAAATAAGACCATCGTGCCAGACTTGGTCAAAGGCTTTGTGTACATCGAGGAAAACGACCCCACAATACATACAGAGATTAAGGGGCTCATTGATATCCGCTGCGAGCCTCCATGTTTGGAGTTGGCAGGAATTGTTTGTGCGAAAGCCAAATTGTTCATCGCGGATGAGATCGTTGGCATCACAGTACTCAATGAATCTCTTGAGAATTGTTTTTTCCAGGATTTTGGAGATTAATGGTAACAAGCTGATGGGCCTGTAGCTAACAGGTTTTGCAGAATTTTGTCCTGGCTTAGGAATGCTTAAGACAACTGATTGCTTCCAAGCATCCGGGAAGTAAGTGTTCTTCCAGCAGTCTTTAATCACTTTTGCAATATCTTGAATTGTATTTTGAGGTAAATTTTTCAAAGCACTGTTCTTAATAGAGTCTTTACCTGGAGCTTTTCTCGTTTTTAAATTTTTAAAGATGCTTTGGACTTCATTTACATCAATGCTATTTATGTCGACATTTATGTTTAATTTGTATTCTACAATCGAACAGTGAAGTGTACATTTGTTAGGATGGGACGAAAGCAGCGCTTTCACAAAGCTCATCCAACCAGAATAAACTCCAAATGAAATACACTGAGGTAGTCAAGAAGCCTAACCAACCCAAGCGGTCTTCCATATTATACAAAAAAGTAAATAAGATTGACGATTGTCAGAAACAAAAAACAAACGAAAATAAAAAATACAAGGAGAAAGAAGATTATCATATCTTCCAGTAGTCTGGGAAAGAGACGTTGTTAATATCTTCAAAATTGATGTCAAGAACGTGCCTCGGTTTACGATACTTCGTATGCCAGTTCATATTCATTGAGTTCTTCAGTATCCCTTTCACAAGCTTATTGTCGTGAGTCTTCATCTTCTGTATCATAATCAAAAGGAGATCCTGTATAAACTTTCCGATATGGGCCATGTTTAAATCCAAGTGGATGGATTGGTTTTTCACCGTCCTTCTGTCCAGCTGGGCAATGGTCCTCAGAGTTACATTCTGGAATGACTGTAGTTCACTCCATCTGGTTTTACAGATAGTCTCCCACGCAGGCATGCCATAGAGGAGTATGGTCCGGATAATCGATTTGTACAGAAGTAGCTTGTTGTCAATGCTGAGGGCGCTGTTGCGACCCATGAGAGCTATGATGCTGTACTTAGCCCTCTTCGATTTATTCAGAGCATAGTACATATGCTGGTTCCATGAGAGTCTTGAGTCAATGATAACTCCCAGATACTTGTAATTGTCCACCCAGTCCAGTTTCTTATTGAACAGAACAAGAGAATCTGGGGGATGCTTGAGCTTCCTATTGAGGTACAAAGCCTTGCACTTTCCGACGTTAAGTTTCAACTTCCAGCTGTTAAACCAGTCTTCGAACAGCTTCAAGGCACACGGCAGCCGAGTGATAACGTGAGCTGGCTGGTTGTGTCATCCGCATAAAAATACAGATTACAATTATCGGGTTTCGGGAAATCATGTACAAAGTAATTAAATAGCACAGGCCCGAGGACAGAACCCTGAGGGACACCGGCCTTTACAACACGGGGTGTGGAAATATTTTCTCCAACTTTGGCTTGATAGGATCTACCGTCAAGAAAGCATTTCACCATCAAAATCAAATCGGCAGGGAACCCGTCTCTGATCATTTTGTAGACAAGGCCCTCATGCCACACTTGGTCAAAAGCTTTACTGACTTCGAGAAATACCACCCCACAGTACCTGGATAGGTTCAGGGGTTGCTAAGGTCTTCAACGAGCCTCCATATCTGCATCGGACAAGGGTGGGCAGCACGAAAGCCAAACTGCTCTTCCCGAAAAAGGTCATTTGCTAGACAGTGATCTTGGAATCTGACGAGGATCGTTCTCTCCAACACCTTGGACATCGTGGGTAGCAGGCTAATAGGTCGGTAACTCGCCGGAATTGCAGGATTTTGCCCCTGCTTGGGGATACTCAACAAAATAGATTTCTTTCAAGCGACAGGGAAATAAGAAAATTTCCAGCAGTCGCTAATGATATTGTGGAGAAAGTCAATAAAGTTCCTTGGGAGATTCATAAGGGCGTTATTACTCACCTTGTCTTTTCCTGGAGCCTTCTTCTTTTTCAGTTTAATTATGATGTTGGCGATCTCTCCAGCCTCGATGTTGTACTTCGTTAAATGCTGCGGGACTTCATCAAAGTTTACAATACGTTCTTCCACACGCTGAGACATGATTTGGCTCTCGGGCTTATCCTTGGTAGGGGTACCAAACTGCATTTCCAGTGAATCAGCAATGACTTGGGCCTTGTCCTGATCAGTTTGCACATAGTCACCTTGTGGAGTACGTTGTGGAGGAAGCGTATCATTCTTCCTCTTCTGTAAAGCTCTGACCATACTCCAAATGGAATTGTCGCGAGCTGACAAGATTTTGAGTTTTTCATTCCATCTTGCGTCACGTAGCTCTTTCATATCCTCTTGGACTCTTCGCACTAGCATGTTATACTTGGTTTTGAGCCGAGGTTCACGATAGCGTTGCCATAGTCTACGAGTCCTGTTTCTTTCAGAAATTAGGCGTTGGATTCCAGGAGTGAGTTGGATTCGATGAGGAAGTTTATTCTCTGACGGATACTTACTAGCTTCTATGGCACTGTTAATACATCTGGTGATGTCTTCAACACGTTGATTGATGTCCTCTGTACAGTAAGCAACGTCGGGATGGCAGCCATATTCCTTAAGAATATCTTTGTAGAGCTTCCAGTCTTGATGATTTATCAGTTCCTCTCGGAAATTTATGTCGACATTGTCAAAGTTCAACGCCACAGGCTTGTGGTCAGAAGAAAGGTCATCAATCGTTAAGATATTGTACGGTTTGAAGAAACCCTTCAAGAGCGAGATGTCCAAAACGTCACTACTAGGGGAGTAGTCGCAGTAGTTTGTGTCTTCCACAGGTCCAGCATCGATGATATCATCTCTACCTTGTAGGTACCTATAGAGAATCATGCCATTGTAATTCTGCGTTCTGGAGTTCCAGCTTGGGTGTTTGGCATTCAGGTCACCAGCTAGGACGACTGGAGTGTCACCACTGAAGAGTTCATCAAGCTCACTAATGTCAAGATAATGTTTAGGTGAATTGTAGAGCACCACGAACTTTACTTCACCACAGGAGACGTCATTGATAATGATGGAGGCCGATTCCATACCTGCATAAGACTTGGAGACTAATTCTTGGTGTTGAATTTCCTTCTTAATGATGATCGCAGCGCCCCCAGAGGCACATCTTGCAGCATTTGAAGCCATTCGGTCCTTACGGTACACATAATAGCCAGGTAGCTTGAAGTCTCGGCTTGGTTTGAGATGAGTTTCACATAGGAAAGCAACGTCGATGTCTTGCTTTAACAGAAAATTGTGAAACTCGATATGCTTACGGGGAATGCCCCTAGCGTTCCATATCACGCACCGAAGTTCACCTTTGTTGATTACAGTATAACATTGTGCAGCCATACTAAAATTAGTTGGTCGTAAGGAGCCCACTCAACTGTGGGTAACTTTTGCCTAGATTAGAAAACTGTTGAAAGATACGTCCTAATTGCTTATTTATTACAACGAGGATCCTCCGTGTAGCCCGTAGATACCTATCCGAAGCGCAGGCAGTTGTAGCACTGTAGTGGCTTTTTGTTCTCTCGAAAGGCCTCCACTGTCACTGCAAGCGGCCCAGTACGTGTTATGTTTTTCAATGACTGGTTGTGTTCGGAGTTCGGGAGCAGAACCAAAACCATCGGCATATCAATGGATCCTTTGGCTTTCCTCAAGCGAATTAATTTTTCCGGGAAGTAGTTGGCTCTTTTTAGGTCTTCTTGGAAGTCATTGAGGTCATACGTAATATCCACATTACGTACCACGTATTTCAAGACCTTCTCCGACTTCAGTTGATGATGCTGAATTTTTAGAATATTATCAGACTTAATTCCAGAGACTAACCTGTTGTGCGTTTCTTCGTCTTCACATTTAACTTTGACGGTTTCAGCTCTGCCCGTATGAACGGTGATCTTTTCCACTGAAACATGCTTCTCGAGCTCAGTTAAAATCGTCTTAAACGGGACGCCATGAGTCCGCACGATAATCGGCGGTACATACCTCTTCGTGATTCTATGGTCTTCATTAGCCGAGCGACCCTGTCCATTCTTCGGATTCCTCATTCTAGACGCGCTGACGACTTCTTCGTTTACTTTGGAGACAGTCTTTAGGTTATCGATCCTCGTGCTTTTTCTGAATTTTTTATTAGTGACACCACTTTCTCATCAGTTCCGTCAGAGTGACTTCTCTTATCACCGTTTGTCGAATAGTCACTATTTTCTATTATATCCATAGACTCCATACAATTAGAAGAGGAAATAGTTTTTAAGACATTACTTACCTTGCTGTTATCAACTGGATTATCTTCCGTGGAGTTTCTTGCCTTCAGATTCCCGGAGCATTTCCCAAAGGCTTCCTTAAGTTCGCTTATCGTGTCAATAACATCTCTACGAGAGTCCTTAATTTCCTTATTGACACCTTGGAACTTCTCCTCAAAACTTTGTGTAGGGATTCGACTTTTTCCTCCAGTGCACTATACTTAGCGTTTATTTCATCCCGGAGGGCTTCTAACATTTCGCTGAACTCTAGGTCAAATGCTGCAAACCTAGCATCCTAGCAGGCATCCCGGTAGGCCTTTTGGCAGGACACAGTTTTACCATCCGCCACTAGTAAATGCTCTTTAGCCGACTTCAAATTGGTTAATTTGGACGTAGCCATCATATATAAATGTATAGAAACAAGGGGGGGGAGGAGTAACCTCGCAGCTAGGTGTGTGCTAAAGAAGCCGTCCTAAGAAGGACGCACCTAGCTCTACGAAAAAAGAACAAGTCAGGTTTGCGAGAAAATGAATTCTACGCCAGGGACCCGCTCGTGAATGATTAGAATAATAATAGATGTTATGAGAAAATGTCCTTAGTTAGGTTTGCGAGAAAATTAATCCCAACGCCAGGGACCCAGAAGGATAATGAGCGTCTTGATGTACTGGTTTACGGGAATATTAATTCCAACGCCAGGGACCAGCACATATGACGTAACAGAAGGTGAATATCGCCCTGAAAAGGGCGCACCGTGAAATGAGAATAATGAAATGATACCTGAAAAGAGAGTAGAGTGATACCTTGAAGAGCTAGTCCGTTTTGATCGTCCTGATCGTCCTCAGCCTAGGTCCTATGATCATGATTTCGCTATCAACATGTTTATTATCCACAGTTCTTGGTTGATTCTTAATTTGTATATAATGGTTTAAAAAATTTATATTTATTTCTTCTAAGTTATCTTTATAAGCTGTCAGTGTATAATTTTATTATTGGTGAATTGTTCAAATAGTCTAGCCATGCCATTGGATTACCTTATACTTGATTTTTGTATGATTGGATTTCATGCTGTTGTAAACCCCCCCAATGAGAAAGTTTCCTGATTGGAGGGGTATGGCCATAAAAACAGGCCTGCGGCCTCATTTTCCTCGATGTCCAAAAGGCCTTTGATCAAGTCTGGCA
>JAHWFO010073012.1:0-11287 GCA_023313115.1 Rhysida immarginata
CTAGACGACCGTTAGAAAAACACATGGCAATATTGCATAGTTACAAATGGAGAACCGTCGCTTCACGATTACGGAGTTGAGCACCCATTTTTCGCAGATATCGCGATCCTTATTGCATGAGATTGTCACTAAGCACCTGCTGTTCAAAAAATTCTGTGCCAGGTGGGTGCCGAAAAACCTGACACCCGAACACAAAATTCATCGCTTAGGAGCAGCACTGACATTTCTGCAATGGTATCACGATGACAGCGACGAGTTCCTCAACAGGATCATCACGGGCGTTGAGACTTGGATTTCGCACATCACCCCGGAAACCAAGCAGCAGTCAATGCATTGGCGGCATAGTGGATCTCCGGTCAAGACAAAATTCAAACAGACGCTGTCGGCACGGAAAGTGATGTGCACGGCGTTCTGGGACAGGAAGGGCATTCTGCTTATTGACTTCCTTCCAGGTGGTGAAACAGTAAACGCTGACCGTTACTGTGAAACATTGCGGAAATTGCGACGTGCTGTTCAAAACAAGAGGCATGGAATGCTTACTGCAAATGTTGTGCTCGTCCATGACAATGCTCGTCCACATACAGCTCCATGCACAGCAGCAGTTTTGACGGAATTTGGCTGGGAGTTGTTTGATCATCCACCCTACAGCCCTGATCTTGCTCCCAGCGATTTTCACGTTTTCTTGCACCTCAAGAACTTCCTGTCCTCCGGTGAGCATTTTGGCAATGACGAAGAGCTGAAGACGTCTGTCACACGCTGGTTCCATTCACAGGCGGCAGAGTTCTACGACAGGGGGATACAAAAGTTGATCCCACGATATGACAAATGTCTCAAATCTGGTGGTGGCTATGCTGAAAAATAGCTGAAACATTGCTGTACTTGTTGCCAATAAATATGTTCCTGTAAGTGTGAGTTCTTTTTTTTTTTGAAATAGGGAAACTTATCTGGATGCGCCTCGTACATGTAACTTTCACAGTTTTTAGGTTTATGTTTTCTCTCAAATAACTTTGTTTTTCATTTTGATAGTTGAAAATCTAACCAGTAAGTAATTATTTTTATTTTATTGAAACACAAAATAAAGGCACAATTTAACATAGATTTAATGTAACATAGATATACAGGAATTTGTATAATTTGTAAATACTAATTATCCATAATCCAAAACACATAGTTTTTAGGTTAGTGTGACCAATATCGTAGAATTCGAATTATTGCCTAATTCGAATTTTTTTGTTGGTCCGTTTGAATTATACGGAGTTTATTGTAATAGAAAATAGTGACTGTTCAACAAGCAGTGGCTTTAAGAGAAGTCATTCTGATGGAACAGATGGAGAAGTGAAAGACAGTCCCTGGATTGTTGTTACTAATAAAAAATTAGAAAGAGCATGAGGATCGATAACCTAAAGACCATGTGTAGAGTAAACGAAGAAGTCGTCAGCGCTTCTAGAAAGAGAAATCTGAAGAATGGACAGAGTCTCTTGGCTAGTGAAGACCATAGGATGACGAAGAGGTATGTCTTTCTGACTATTTTAACTGAGCTCGAGAAGCATGTTCTAGTGGAAAAATATCACTGTTCATATGAGCAGAGCTGAAACTGTCAAAAAGATTTGAATAGTATTCTGTAAAGGTGTACTATTAAATATTAATGAATACACTAATAACAAAGGAAAATGGTTACTAAACCGAATAGCTAATGAATTGCTAAGTAATGGCGTAGTTGCTGCGGAAAAACAACTATCATTTGATGAATAGGACTGGGAATGGATGGTAAAATGTGTATATGCATGCACAGCCTGGCTAGTAATATCTACAAATGATTTAATATAGATATTGATTTCATCATATCAATGTTAAAATCGCCTACAAGGAAAACTTCTTCAGCCTGCAAGAGAAGAGTTTCAAGGTATGTAAAAAAAAAATGGAAATCGCCTGGAGGAGGCCAGTGCACTGCTATTATAATCTTCTTGACGCCAAACTGCAGAGTTAATATTTCATAATCAGGAGTTGCCGAAGACCAAGATAAGAAGACAGGGGGATTAGAATTAAAGTTACGATTTTAAAAATTGAAATTTTGAAAACTACTCGTAAGAATGACCTGATATTTTAGCAGAACAATTATAACTCAATGGAATTTTGTTTGGTGAAGGAAAATAATAGTTCCAAAATCTGCTGATAGATGGTGCTGGCAGGGTAATATTGGAAATGCTAGTATCATAAGCCACCATTTTCCAACAGCGTGGCCGCCACATTCCCCAACCTAAACCCCGTACCTGGAGCCGTGAATTCTGGCTTTTGGGGTACCTGAAGAATGTTAACAGCGGGCGACTTGAAGACAAGCATCACACACCAAATCCATTGTATCAGTACAGATACCCTCCAATCTGTCGTGGAGCATGCCCTTTTGCGATTCCAAGTCGTAGCGGAACAAGGCAGAGGGCATATCGAAAAACTTCTGCCTTAATCATCGGTAAGATGTTTGTTCCATGAAGTTCTGTTTTTTTTGGCATTATCACTGTTGTCGCTGTAAACACGTATTTATTAAGGGTTAAATTTGTCTTAAACCCCTGAACTCTATTGCTTTTATTTTTCTAAAAACATTCCTGTGTTTCACTATAATCCATTTTTGTTTTTCCCCCTGACATTTCCTGCCAATGCCATCTATCGGCAGATTTTGGAACTATTTTTATTCCTTTGCCAAACAAAATTTCATTGCCTCACAATTGTTCTGTTAAAATATCAGGTCATTCTGATGAGTAGTTTTCAAATTTTTGATTTTTGAAATCGCAACTTTAATTATAATCTCCCTGTGTTACTGACAAATTTACTTAAAGTGTAAATCGGCCCCCCCCCTCCGCGCTTATTAGATCAGAAAATGAAATGAGGTTTATAATTTGAGATAAATGAAAAAATGCCCGACTCATTGGTCCAAGTTTCTACCAGGACAATAACAGAAGGTGTAAAATTACATAAACTAATATTCACCAACATTTCATTAATATTAGCAGCAACAGTCCAGATATTATTGTAAAATATAATAAAATGTTGATGTGAAATTGCTAATCTAGCGGAAGCAGCATTGAAAGATGCCACTTGTGTCCTTAGATCCCATAAGAGTGGTTTGCATAATCCTATCGAACAATACTAGTGGGATTAGTATCGTCAGCATAAAAACAAAAATAAAAGAAAGAAAACTCAAAAGTGATGGCTAGATGTAATCGTTTGTTTTTGAGCAGGGAAAAAGACAATGAAATAAGAAAGTAAAATAACTAAATTTAACATACACTACATAATCAAAGGAGTTGGGACACCTGTTGCTCTACCGTAAAGCCGCAAAAAGCTTCAATCAGTGTGTGTAGGACCACCCTGAGTTGCTATCACCCTACATGGCGTACTGTCCACAAGTTTACGGTATGTGTCCACAGGTATTGACCTCCATTCCTCGAGGAGTGTCGTGGTATGGACAGATGTAGGGCGAACCATCCTGGATCTCACACGTCATTCCAATTCGTCCCAAAGATGTTCGATAGGGTTGAGACCAGGACTAGGGGCGGGCCAATACAGTTCTTCAACCTGCATCTCCTCAAACCAGTCGGATATGGATCTTGCTTTGTGGCAAGGCGCATTGTCATGCTGGAAGAGGAATGGCTTGTCACCAAAGTGTTCCCACAGCGCTGAAAGTGCCCCGTTATCCAGAATGGTCCTGTAGCTATCAGCATTAAGGTTTCCGTCCACCTTGATGAGCGGGCCCAGTCTAGTCCAGGAAAAACATCCCCAGACCATCACTCCACCACCACCAAACTTCACTGTTGGAACAACACATTCCGGCAGGAAGTGCTCTCCAGGCATTTGCCGACCCAGACTGTGCCATCTGATTTGCACAATGTAAACCGTAATTCATCACTCCATTCCACACTTCTCCATTGGTCCAGTGTCCAGTTCCGTCGTTCTTTGCACTACTCCAGGCGACGTTTCGCATTGGCCGGAGTGATGCGGGGCTTGCGGGCAGCTGCTCTTCCATTGAAACCAAGTTTTTTTATTTCTCTCCGGACCGTCATGTCACTGACTTCAGTCCCTGTTGATGATCGAAACTCTTGGGCCAAGACATGCAGCGCTTCCTTACAATGCTGCTACTTTACCACCCTTCGTAGCACCCGTTGGTCTCGGAGGGTCAGCATTGGTATTTTACATGGGTCGAGGGCGAATGGAGGTGTTCCCTTTTTTTTTTCTTTTGGGAGACAATGTTTCCGACGGTTGATTTTGGTTGCTAGAGGATGTGTGACGTTTCTCTGATGCTTTTTTCAGAAAGGTGACATCCAATAAGCTGTCCTTGTATGAACTCCGAGAGATCCTTCTGTCATAGCATATTGATGATATGTCATTTGTTCTATAATTCATCTGTGCTTGAAATGGATCATTGCATTAAAAATTATTTGCATCCACTTTAAAGGTGTTCACAGGTGGGTCCCAAATCCTATGATCATGTAGTTTATCAACTATATGTACTGCTAGCAAATTAATCACATTCATTGAGGAATCAAGTCTAAATGGTTTCACAGTTTGTGCTGGCTGGCAGCTGCATTCGAATCCGTGGTTACTCTTTTCCAGCTCGGCACCATACCCGTTTGGCCACCCAAGCAGGGTAAGGTGCCTAGAGGGTTAAGGCGCAGATCTTATCTCTGTCAGATCGAGCTAGTCGCGGGTTCGAATCCCGCCGAGGGAATGGATGTTTGTGTCCTTTTCTAAAATTTCATCTAGTGAGGTTTGTATGAGGAAGAGCGTGCAGCCGAGGAATTCAACAATACATTTAGTCATTAAGACCCTTTCAAAATATACTTAAATTATTATAGGAATCGATTATTTGAATTAAGCACCCTGAAGTAATGGATACTCCGTGGAGGGTTGGGATAGGCACATTCAAGAGGGATGGATGTAAAGTTGTAGCTTCGCTGGGTTTAGTTAGCTTCATGGAGTGGACGAAAGTGGAGCACGTTTCTTCTTGAGGCATACTTTTCGAATGGTCGCTCAATCATCGCCATGCAAAGTGCATTACAAACTCATTTCAATATCGCGCCCTGTGGTCGTATTCCTAGCCAGCAGTCGATTGTTGCATCGGTTAACAACTTCAGGAAAACTGGTGATGTGAAGAAAAAATAAGCTGGGCTTCCATGAACAGCAACCTGGAAATAGCAGAACAAAACTTCTGCGTTCAATAAACGCATTGTATTGAGAATAGTAGATGCCATCTGCATGTCATGGAGAGGGAAGTTGCAGCAGTAATCTCGCAGATAATGATGTTATCTGAAACAAATCAATCTTATTGTCTTAAGAATTGGATCAAACAAGGCTAATGAATATTATATAACGACACTAGAATTAACACTATTCACCACTTATATTTGAGTCCCCTTAAGTAGTGAGGGCTCGTTTATTAAACAAGTTATATTGAAATTAGTCACAGTCAATCTAAAATCAGGGGTCAATGCAAAATAATAAAAAAATCAAGATTGTCGTACAGAAAGTAAAATTTCAATGATCAGTTCTAAGTCAAAAAAAAACTTCAACCAACAACACAGATAATATAATAATACTGAAAACAAAGTCTTAAATAAAAGTTCAAGTCTGTCTAAGAAATAGAGTCTTGGTGAATGAGGGAAAAACTTGGCACCTAGAAAAAAATTTATCTTTCCCCCTTCTTCAATAAATCAAATTTCGCTATCAGAAGAATGTCTTTTTCATTCAAAAATAGGGACACCAATTTATAAATACACTTTTGAAGTCCAAACAGGCAAGTTCTCTTTTGTGATTTTATTTTTATGTTTGTCTTATATAATTGTTTCTCACTTTTAAATTTTCTTTTCTTCTCTCTTATTTTCAAAATTATCAAGATATTTCTATAAGTCTAAGTTATCAATACTATGCAATTAATATTTCCGTTAATATCTAAATTGGTAGTTAACACTCTGGCAAATTCTCAGGATATGGCTGGAGGGATGACAATGCGGGTGTTTCTAGTAGGGTGGGGTATGAAACTATGCTGAAAAGAGGGAAGGGGCTACTACGTACTGGGAAGCACATGCTAATCAATCATTCATACAGAAATGGTTAGTATTGGAAGAAATAATAAATATTATTTAAAAATACAAATTAGATAAAAAATAAGGTATAATAAACAAAAATAATTAATCTAAATCAAAATAAAAATAAAAAGCTGACGTTTCGGAAAGAGCCTATCCTTTATCAAAGCAAAAGAGGATAATTCTCTAAAAGCAAATAGAATATTAGAGAATTATCCTGAAGTTATGAAAGTTGTACTAACGGACGGGTTTATATATAGTTTGCATGGGGAATAGTAAGACGGTATTGGCTGAAAAAAAGAAGAGAACAAATGAGATTAATTAGACGAACTGTTGGGATAGGACAGGACGGAGGACAAATAGGAAATAATAAGGGGGCGGCGAGAAAAATGTAATAGGATGAAGCATATGAAAGTGAAATTATAAAAACGTTAAGGAATGATAGGGTGCCTAGCAAAAAGATTTCGTATAATTATTCCTGATTATCAGCAGACAAAAAAGGGGGCTGTTATGAAAGAATATTATTGACATTGTTCAAAATTTTCGATTTTATGATTCACTGACTGTTCTCGGTTTAAAAATAAAAAATTCCCTGACCATTCCCGGTCGCTAGTCACCCTGTAAAATAGTCCCACATGTAAGAGCATCGGGTCAAAGGTAGAAAAATATGAAAGGGCATTGAAGAACATTGAAAAGAAGAAATAAAAGATCAGATAAAGAAAGAAGAAAAGGGCCCATAGGGCTTGCGACAAATTAAGGAATAGCTGAAGTTGGAAAGGGACATGGGAAAGGTAATTAGGGAATGGCGCCTTTGCTAAGGTTAATGCCATTATTGGTGAAGGAATTTCCAAATAAGAAAAGACTCGAAGGAATTTCCAAATAAGAAAATGCTTTCTTTCTTTTTTGTTATGGAAGTTACTACGAAGAATATAAAGGCTGATGGCCTGTAAAGAGTGGCCACAGTAAATAAAACACAGTTCATCGTCAATAATATTCCTTAATTCAAACCTTACTTCTTAGTTTCACTTTGATATTACTAGATTAAGTCATTAGAAGAGAACCAAAATAGTTCTTTAAGTTTTCTTAATATCATTGAAAATATTTCTTAAGTTTAGATATTCTTCGAATAATTCTAAATTCTTTTCTCTATTTCTATAGGGCCTCGATAGGGCTAATCATTCTCTACATTAAATTGAAATTTTTAACGGAATGGAAGTTTTGAGTTGTTTTGTTTTGCTCACATTAATGAAAATTTTGAGTTGGAGTATCATTAAGGGTTTTTGTGTCGTAAGTTTAAATAAGAGAACACTTTACCTTGTCTTCAAATTTGGGAGTCACTCTTACGGTATCACAGTTCTAGTCGCTAAACATTGCATAGAACAGTAACACTCCATCAGGTAAGAAGGCTTAATTCACCATCAAAATGAGATATTTGTATTCGTAGTAATCGGAAAGGAATGGGCTATCTTAATCAGAAGATCCACAAATAAAATCGCAGAAGGGTTATACATTGCCCTTCTTTTCCATCGTAGTTTGCTAACCATCAGCACCATTGGTCACATAGTGCGAATGTAGTCTCTGGCCTTCCTTTTCGAAGTTCTATCTGTATGTGTGAATGTCATCGTTTCTATCATCAGTTTTCTGTTGTTTGGTAATCATAGTTTTTTACCATTCTCGAGGAAGATTTCGACAATCGATGCATATCATTGTTCAAGACTGATGTCTGATTCAACAACTGGCGTTCGTTAAACTCGTCAAATTAAAATCTTTAAAAATAAGTTTTGACATCGGCTTATTGACCAGTAACTTCAACGTATGTTTCAAGGAGCAAGTCAACTTCTACGTTAAGCAAGAACAAACGTGCCTTCCTTAGCCCGAGTCCCCCCTCTCCTGATATAACTCGGTAAAAGTGGGTTTCTCTATTATACCTTGGCCCCTACTTCTCCTGCCTCACCAATTTCCTCTCTTCCCTTGGCCTCCAAGTTTCTTTCCATTCCCCTACCTCTTTTCTTCGTAACTTGCGCCCATCTACCCTAACTGCATCTGACGATTTCTCCCGATCTGTGCTTTCTGCGATAAGTTTTACATAGGCTTATCGACCCGTAACTTCACCGTACATTTCAAGGAGCACGTCAACTCCTACGAGAAACAAGACGGTATTCCCACTATGCCAACCATCTTGCCATATCCGGACATGCTTTGAAAACCCAAGACAAAGTGATGTCCATCATACACCAATGCAACGACGCATTCGAGACTGCGACCCTTGATTATATCCAGATATTCAAAGCCAAGACATCTACCCCTAGCCTCTTCCTCAATTCCCAAAGGGATTTTGATGTATATGCTATACTTGACTCAGTTTCCGACCTTGTATCATGTTTTTATTTATTTCCGGACTTTTTCAGATATGTTTTATATGATTTTACTCTCATTCTCTTTTGTAAATCCTCTTGTCTTGTGACAACCGGATATATTTTCTTTTCGGTCCGCGATTTGTTTGATTTTATCATTTTATTCATTGGATGCTCCCTTTAGTATTTTCTGTTATTGGTTCACACTTCTGTAATTCCATTCTCTAATCTCTTTGCTTACTCTGTACCTTGATTCTGTTAAAAAAAATAAAAGATCCAAAAACTAAAATTATTCGTGTCAATTTTTCTATTTTCCAAAATTCCTAAATTCTTATTGGATTAGGTTAGTCAAAATAAATAATTGCATTTTCGTTTAAAGTCAGTGTCGGTGATATTTTTTTCGTAATACAGTCATTATTATGATTAAAAAGAACAAAGTAAAAATTTTTTTATTTTCTGAGACGAAAGGGGTAAGAAGAGTACCGTTACAAATGCCCCTCTTTGAAACAAAAAATAATTGCATTTCGTTATCATTTTCATCTTGCAAATAGGGCAATTACAGTGGATGACACCTGCTCGTCCACATCCAAAACATTCGAATTCGTTTTTACTAGTGGAAGAAGTTTCTGGATTCATATTCTCTGGACCTTTCTTCTGAGGGTTTTCACTCCGATGCAGGCGTTTTGTGTCAGTGGAAACGATGGCTTCCTATTCGAGTGCTATATCCTCTAGTAGTCTACAGGTAAGAAATTCCGATCGTCTAATATTGCTTTCAACTATTGGCATAAGTTGCATAAACCAAATCTACCAATTGTTGTTTGTCAAGGGGTCTGGTCATTTGTCCATTGGTGGGACGAACCTCGAATATAAATTGGATGGTAGTTTCCATACAGCGTTGTTTCTGGTTGTATAATCTACGTTTTTCTCCAATGTCATCAATCCCCTTCCGGACGTGGTGCTTCACCCAGGTCTTCACTTTCTCCCGGTCTGATAATTCTCTCTTCTATGTGGCGATCCATGGGCCAACGTCATCAGGAGCTGGTATTGGAAGTAGCCGTGGGAGCACATCTTGCATGCCTGCTGACAGTGCCTTTGATTCTAAATCCATTAGATATCAGTCGATGTCATCAGTATTCACATATGGGTGCATATTCAGCATCTCTTTCCTCTGAGCAGGGGTTTTCTCTTTTGGTTGATTCAAATGATCTAATATTTGGTTTTGGTGTTCCAAAGTCCGGTTAACTCCGTAACTAAGTCCGAGGGAAAACTTGACAATAGATTCTTTTATGAAGGGATTCATATTGTAACTTCTCCAAACTTCAATCTCAGGATATACATCTTGTATCGTACGTAAACGTTCAATCTGTTGTGCAAATCTCAGGGCTCGTAAACGATGGTTTCCGCTAAGATAAAGTTGCAATTTTTTACACGATAGAATAACTGCTTCTTCACTAAGTAGCGCAATCGGCGTTCATGTTTGGACCAAACAGGCGATCAAGTTATCTATTTCGTCTACCGCAGGTTGGTTTTCCATTATCACCAATAGAATAAACATTACTGTTTTCACTAAAAACATCGTAAACAGTAAACTCTCCAAACTTCAGGTTTCTTGGTTCTCACCACAGCCTCATTTCAGAAAAAAACCTTGTAACGGCCCATGTCGTGGACGGGGAAGTTACGGTGGTAATCTCGCAGATAATAAATCAGTCTTATTGTCTTTAGAATTAGATCAAACAGAGCTAATGAATAATGTATAACGACACTAAAATAACACTGTTCACCACTTGAATTGAGTCCCCTTAAGTAGTGGGGGCTCGTTTATTAAACAAGTTATATTGAATTTAGTCACAGTCAATCCAAAATCAGGGGTCAACGCGAAAAAATAAAAAAAATCAAGATTGTCGTACACAAAGTAAAATTTAAATGATCAGTTCTGTTTAAAAAAAACTTCAACAGACAACACAGATTAAATAATAATGAAAACAAAGTCTTAAATAAAAGTTCAAGTCTGTCTAAGAGATAGAGTCTTGGTGAACGAGTGATAAACTTGGCACCTGGAAAAAAATTATCCATCCGCCTTCTATAATAAATCACAGGTTACCAATAAGTCTTTTCATTCCCCAATTGGGATACCAATTTTTAAATACACTTTTGAAGTCTAAACAGGTAAGTTCTCTTTTTGATATTATTTTTATATTGGTCTTATATTATTGTTTGGGGACGTTCAAGAAATACGTCACGCTTTAAGGGGGGGGATGGGGTATGAAAAGTGTGACACAATGTGACATGGGGGGAGGGGAGTTCCCATAAGTGTGTGATGTAATAGTTGGATCCAAGTATTATCAAGTTTCTTAAGAAATACTCATTAATGATAAATCAGTTATTTAAACACTTCATCACACACAGTCCTTTTCCAACTAGGAACCTCTATTAGATGATCCACTTATCGAGGGTATGTCCTTAACAATAATTATACATTGTTATTTGCTTTCCAACCGGGACTTTGGGTAAGCTTCCAGACAGATTTATGGACCGGTCAGATTTTACTGGGAAAATACCAGGAAAATACAAAAAACAAAACAAAATCAAAACAAGAAACTTAATACAAATCGTCATGTGCCTGTAGCCTAATACATAAACTAATACCGAACATCCGCCATGGCTTTCATTTCAGTTTTCTTAATTTTTCTTCTGGAATCCGACGTTTTGTATTCCCTCCTGTTTCATTGAAACTTTCTTCCTGGGTGTGGGGTTCTGAATGCCTTCTTCTATCCTATTCGTCGAATGGTTCTCTGGAAAGTTTCGGTATTTTCTAGACGACCGTTAGAAAAACACATGGCAATATTGCATAGTTACAAA
>JAHWFO010073013.1:0-12250 GCA_023313115.1 Rhysida immarginata
ATCTGCACAAGAACTTCATCTACATCCTCAATAGACTGGTTTTATTTCTACCATCAACAACATCTTCAATAGACTACATCTTTGAGTTTTCTTTCATCTCCCAAGTTTCTTCAAGATTGGTGACTTTAATTTTTTTTTTTGTTTTTATTATTTCACGATTTTCCCCATTATAAGGAGACTAAACTCATTTTATAATTAAAATACAATTAAATTTAAGTTTCTTGTTTTTTTGTGTTGAGGTTCATAATATATCACAAGAAATTTTTATACATTCTGCCTCAATGTTTCAGTTTAGCTAAAAGATATATTAATATAAATGAACTTTTGTAATATATCTGATTATCGATTGTAGATGTCTAGGTTATTTAGAGTTCCTGAAACATGGTTTCCACTTCACTCATTTATTCAAGAAAAAAAGTGTACAGAATTGAGCTAGAACCATAATTCATAATGTTTTTAAATATTTAAAGGGTAATAGACCTGGAGGTAATAATAATGATATGATAATATATGTAATAGAAATCGGCAAGAAAACAGGAGTATTGTATTCTGTTTGTTGATCAGTCACTCATCGAGCTGTGTGAGAATCATTTGACAGTTTTAGCATCAATTTCACTTAAGGAGTGCCCCATTTCCTGACCATTTCTGATTGACTGAATGAGTTTTATTCATTTAACCATGCTCCAAGTTTCCTTTTTCGTTCATTCCAGGCATTATATCAGGAGAAATGTCCTTGAGAGAACAGATGGTGGTAAAAACTGAAGGAGACCATGGCAATGACAAGAGAGAGGGAGACAGTGACAATAAGTGAGAAGACAATAGCTAAGGAAAATGGTGGCCTGTAGCTCTAATGCAGGACTCTGAACTTATAAACGATTTCTGCCATTGGGCTACATTAACCAATCAGCTTACGTGGGAGGTGAGTATTGTATGAAATACAGTAGAACCTCGATAAATCGAATTTCAAGGAAAGAGGAAAATGCTTCGATTTATAGAGGTTTCGAATTATCAAGGTTTCGATTTAACCAGCTTAAATAAAATAAAATATGAATTATTCAGGTTTTGTGTGAGATTTTGTGACGTAGGGAAAATGGAAATTGTTACCACCACCCAACGTTAAATTATTCTAGTCGAAACAAAATTCAGCAAGTAGCTGTCGCAGATGCCAGTGTGACGGATGGAAAAGAAATGTGGAAGTTCTTATCCCAAAGTCAATTAAATTAAAATTGTTGCAGACGCCAGTGTGACATAGGGTGATAAAGATAAATTACTTGCGTTTACTTGAATTATAGATAAAAAGGTTGTCACGGATGACAGTGCATAAGCACGATTTTGGATGCTTTTCTAGCAATTAAGAGATATCCATAAATCAGTTGAATAAACTCAAGATAATAAAATGATAGCCTAAAATAGCTTTCTATTAACCAGCCTCTTATTTAATTTCAATATAGGCCTATTGACCTGGTTGACCTACCAAAATAATACAATTAAATTTTAAGTGTCTTAAAACTACTCATGCATTGAATAACAGGGAATATCGTGACCCTCCCTCCAATATTTCAATTGAACAAAGTCTTAACCTGGTTGACCTGCCAAAGTAAAGAACGTGCAAATCTTAAATAAATTTAAGCATGCATTAAGGGATAATAAACGTTCTAATACTCCCCTCTATTCAAATCAAAAAGTTATTCCCTTTTATGATACAATTCTACAAAGAATCAATAAGCAGTAATAAAGTTCAACTCCTTTTTTTATTAATCAAAAAAAAATAATTTTCATTGAAAAGGAAATCTTAAGATTATAATAAAATTTCAAAAAAAAATAAAGCAGACACTCTCGACCATTAAGTTAAAATTTCGCATTAAAGTTCAACAGTTCAAGTATAGTTCTTATGACTAACACACGCGATGGACCCGTTAAATAAAATGTGCACTTATCTTATGAAATTTGCGCTTATTTCTGACTCTGAGAGAATGACACCCAACACAGAATCGTTACGTTGAAACTTTTCCGAGTCCGACGTTGAGATCTCCTTTCCATAGTGGCTTATGATTCCCGCCGTTGACTGCAGTGGGTTACAGGCCGCCCGTCTGTTCCACTATGCTCCCGTGAGAACTAGACTGACCCGTTTTCCCTCCCATTGTGAATCACTACTCGTGATGCTCGTGATGTACCGTCGTTGCCGTTAGTTTCCGCTGCATTGACCCTCGATGTTGCCGCTAATCAACTTTGTGCATCGGTCTCTTATGGTGTAGTAATTAACATTGCCGAGAACTCTCATGATTGACATTTGCCCGTGGATTTCTTTTTAGTGGGAGTTTTGAAATCCCTGAAGACATGGTTCTCTATGTGTTTGTGATGGAGTCATTTTCTTTTAGAGAGAATGCCATAGCCAAGATTCAAAAAGTAAGAGTTCAGAGGAAGAGACTAGAGAGTTTCCCCGAGGTCCCGAGTTTCCGAGATTCCGAGTGGTTCTCCAGCAGCGTTGCCAGTTTTTTCCCAGGCCAGACTACTAGAATCGATCGTCGATCCTACTATATACTACCACCTGGTGTCGGAATCCTTCTAAAAAATATACTAAAAATAATTGTAATCTTTTACTAGCATAATATATAGAGGGTGAGTTTTTTTAAAAGTGGCCCGATGAACAACGTGTAAAAATGAGCAGGAAAATAGTTAACAAGATCTAAGATCAGTGCAAATAATCTAGAATAGGTGCTGGAAGTGTCTTCCATTGACCTCAAGGCACGTGTGAAGGCGTGTCCACATGTTCCTGAAGGCACGAGAAAGGGTTTCCGCTGGAATGGCCTGAACGACTGCCTGGACGTTTTGTTGAAGGTCGACGACTGTGCGCAGATTGTTCTGGTAGACCACACCTTTCAGTGCACCCCAGAGGAAGAAATCGCAGATCGATAGGTCTGGCGATCGTGATGGCCAGGGCTGTTCTGTTCTTCGACTGATCACATGTTCGGGTGGGAACACTTCCTATATGCGGGCAAGTGTTGCGTGTGCAGAATGGGCTGTTGCACCATCTTGCTGAAAGTAACCATTGGCACACTCGACATCAGTAAGTTGTGCGGCAAAGACGTTGAGGATGTTGTGCACATAACGGTCACTATTCACAGTTTCATTGAAGAACACAGGGATGATGCGGCTGGCGGAGACAGCACACCACACTGCAATTTTTTATAGATGCAGTGGAGACTCCATAACACATGCAGATTGACGGAAGACCAGTGGCGCATGTTCTGCGATTTGACGTAACCGGACAGATGGAACCACGCTTCATCTAAGATGAACACATAACCATCCTCCAGCACCTCCGGAGCAACGGTGCTCAGGAACCATTCACAAAACTGAACCCTGGGCAGCTTGTCCACATCATGCAACAAATGCACAGTGGTCATTTTGAATGGGTGTAAGTGTAAATCCTGTTTCATGATCTTCATTGCACTTTGCAGAGACAGCCGCCGTGATGACGTTTTGGGACTGCGTAGCATGTGTTCTTCAGCAGCAGCAATGGTTGCTGTCGTACGCACCATCCTTTTGCGCACTTTCTTTGCACTCATACTGTTCCCGTTGCAATTAAGTGTTGCATTGCACTCTTAGCAGGAGGTTTTGCAGGCACAGCGCCAACTTGAAAATTAATTTTAAACTCATCTGCACACGGTTTCCATGATCCATGCCGTGCATAGTTCTCTACCACAAAAATGCGTTGTTGCAAAGATATCACCATTTTCACCACTTCGCACAATGCACACCAATATCACTCTCTCGACTGCACAATATCACATGAATGACAAGTCATTTGAAAACTTACTGTGCAGTATTTCGCGCCACGTGACTGCGTGAGTCACGCGATACTTTACCAGTCAGCAACGAGAACGTGGTCACGTGACATGACCACATTCTCGTTTTTAATTCCAGACACAATTTCCGCGTTATCAACTGATCATCAGTCAGTGCTTTCACTCCAACACGAATAGTTTTTTTTTTTTTTTTTTAACTGGAGTGAAAGCTATGAAAATTAAAAAACTGTCTGTAAGATCATCCTACAGAAAAAAAAAAAATTCCCTCCATTTTAACCTACTAAACAATTTGCCCTACTAAATTCCCTACACTGAGATAACATTCCTACTAAATCTAGTAGGAAAACTACTAAACTGGCAACGCTGTTCTCCAGTTTCCGAGTTCCTAGTTTCCCCAGTGCCTATTTGAATTTTACCGCACAATTTATACCCAAATAAAGTTTTAAGAGTTCCCTCCTGTTTGCATTCAATCGAAAATATCATTGGTCGAAGTTGTGGGGTTAAAGGAAACGAAAGCATGCATCAGCTCCCTCATACGTTAAAATTCATAACCAAGAAAGCGTCCCTTGCTAATCCAGGATGCACGCACCCTCCCCTCTTTTTAACAGATGGAGCAAACAGGAGAAAAAATGAGTGACCGCTTCAAAATTTAAATATAAAACAGAAAGTTTGATCTACTGACAATTAGGAATATCTTCATAAGAGAAACCCATTTTTAATTAATTAATTAATTAATTAATGTAAAAGCCACAAGGTTGATAAAGAGAAATAACAAAATAGTAAATAAAATTAACATATTTAGGGTATTAAAATAACACTGATGTTAAACTCAATTTAATATCCGTAGGGACATATTTATATGTCACAATTTCAATAACCGTATAGAACACTGATATTTTTCAGGAAGCATATGCAGATTCAGTAAACAGGTACAGTACTTAAAAGTGCTCTGTTTGTTCATAAAATTAGCTTTTCAAGTTACTGTACATGTATTGTCGCAAATATTTATTTTAATGAAAATAGAACTTGATGCAAAATTATATTTTTATAAAAAAACACGTAAGAATTAAAAGCTAATTAGATTTAAAAAATTGTGTAATTTTAGGATGCTTCTTAGCATGAAGCATTTGCGCTTCTACTTCATTTTCAATTGTAACAATGGCAGAAAACACATTGTCCTTAACACCACTAGATGTCAGTTCGTAGTATGGTAATAGCAACTCTTGCCTGTTTAGCTGAAACTGGCAGTTCTGTAGGTAGTTCCTCCTCTTCGCCATAAATGTTGTCGTCTTCATCGCCCTTCGGTTGACTGAGTGATTCAACAATTTCAGTATCTGTCATCGAACCCGTAACTGCAACGAACGTCGTTGTCAATATTTACATACTCTTCAAAAGCAATATTTTCGGCATTGAGTTGGGTCACAACAGAGCTCCATTCTGCTTCTGCGTTCATTGTGACACTCGCTGGCTCTACTTCAAGTTCTTCATTTTTGGTTTGGGGCGGAAACCCACAGGCTTTAAAATAGTTCACTATTGTTTTCTGTTAAACATTCCTCCATGACTTATCCATCATTCTCATGTTAACAGAACTGAGTTTCCCCATCTTCCTTACTACTTTCTTTCTGTAGAAGGTTTTAAAATTCTTAATGATTCCCTGATCCATGGGTTGGAGCTCTGATGTGGTGTTTGGTGGCAGAAATTTTACTTTCACTGATTGAAGGGCTGATGGAATCGCATTGTGCTGTGCAATTGTCAATAAACAAAACAGTGTTTCATTTTTTTTTCCATTTTTTTTTCAATTGTTACTAACCATTCTGTGAACAGTTCAGCGTTCATCCAAAATGCATTAATTTGCATAAACGCGTTCTGTGTAGCGATCATGAATACAAAACGAAAGGCTGGGAGAATTCTCATCATTCTGAGGCCAACTTCCTTTCGATGACTCTTACCTTACGGGATCGTGCTTTTTTATTAGCTGAGTAATCTATGGGAAACTATTTGCATCCCACAAAACATCTTGGTTTTTGAGATTTGCCTCTCATAAGAGGCTTGAGTTTTTCAGTTCCTGCCGTATTTGCTGCTAACAAAAGAGTGACACGTTCCTTGCTGTGTTTTCCTCTATGACATTTTTCATCTTTGAAAGTCATAGTTTTATCAGGAAGGCACTTAAAGAATAGTGCAGTCTCATCTGCATTGAAAACGTTGTGGGGTTCGTAATATTTCAACAGCTCTTGCAATTCTGTTTTCCACTCAATGCAAACATCCTCACTCACACTGGCACCATCACCATATACTTTTCGAAAAACGATACTGTTTCTTTTTTTAAAATTTTCTAGCCAGCCATTACTGGACTTGAAATCGTTATGATCTAATAACTGAGCAAACGTTTCAGCTTTTTCCTTTAAAATCGGTCCACCTAAATTTATGTTGTTGTTTCTATATTGCTGAAACCACTTTACCAAATTTTTTTTCAATGTCAGGAAACTGAACTTCCCGTTTTCTTTTTTTTTTTTTTTTTTTTTTTTTTTTATTTGCTGCAGCAGACGTTGCTTCATTAATTCAATTTTCATTTTTTAAAATTGTAGAAAGTGTACTGGTTGGAATTCCAAATTGAGGTGCGATGTCTTTCTTTAATTTTGACCTTCACTGAAATAAAGGGAGATTTCAAGTTTAGTCACGCGTCATTATCAAATTTAGACATATGTCATGCACACGTGTGAGCTATTGACTATTCGATTTATAGAGGCTCTTATTGCCAGAATTCGAATTACAGAGGCTAAGTTTCCATTTGATATCCTCCAGAAAAATTCGATTTATCCATTGTTTTTACTTCGATTTACCGAAGTAGATTTTTGCCTCTGAGCAAAGGGAGTACACAAAAATTTCGAATTATAAAGTTTTTTGATTTATTGAGGTTCTACTGTAAAATATTCCTTAATTTTTTTTCGACTTGATTTAACTGTGCAGCAATAGCACTATTCATATTATAGTTCATTGTATTATCATGAGGCTGTTTCGGCCTTGTTTAATGTTTTGTAAGGTTTGGGGTTGCTGTGCCCCTATATTTTCTAACCCATAACTTGTATTATCATTCTTATATTTTATTTTGTTATTGTTCATTGTTCTGCTGTGATTTTTCTTCTCCTTATATTGTCTAGTGTTAGTTATTACCCCCCTCTCCATCTGTTTATTACCTCGTTGCCCCGGGGGCCCAACTTATCGGTCTATGACCATACCAGGCCCCTGGGGCACTGCCTCCTTTGCAGTTTTCTAACCTTTTATTTACAAAATAAATAAATAAATAAATTTTGAATGTGTATATATGTAATAACCTGTATCTCTAAAATGCATGAAAATATATCAACTTGGATTGAATGAAATCAATCTTGTGTCTATAGTGATGAATTTTGCATATGAAAACTTTCAGTTAATTTGAATGCAGCATTAGCAGTGACAGTCTTTTTTGATATAGTGTACCTCTTTGATATCAAAATCTCCAATTGAGCCAAAAAAATTGTTTCTATATACAACTCCTTCTTAAATAGAATTCAATATTAAAGAGATTTTATAGAAATCACCTTTTTTGTTTGTTTTCAAAATCTGCAACAAAGTTTGAAAAAAGAATAACTGAATAACCCGAAGATAAAGAAGCGAACTCAGATCTCATGCAAGGAACATACAGGCTTCAGGTGTTTTCTTTTGGAGCAATACTACTGCAAAGGTGTATATTGTAGGATCCACTCTTTGCACATGATTTTAATCTTGGAGGAATTGTCAAATTCAAATCACAAAATTATTCTCTATTTTAGAATCTCAAACAGCTTTGAAGAGGCTCATCAGTAAATTTAACGATTAAGAGTTGCATGATGGTCAGTATTGCTGTGAATATCAGAAAATAAATAGGTCCAGGAATAGCAAAACAGTAGAGTTTTAATGGAGCCAACACGTTTCAAAATAACTTCATCATCGGGGCTAAAGACATGTACAAAGTAAGCGAGCCAGGGCTCCCAAATTCTAACCATCCTCCCCAGCATAAGAATACAGCTCTAGGATATTACTTTAGACGTGCTCTAAAGTACCCAATTTCCAAAAAAAGACAAAGCCGATAAAATTCAACTCGCTTTTGATGTTGCCAGAATCGGCTCCTTCCCAGATTAGGTGATGCAATCAGTCTTCAATAGTACAAAATGCAACCTTAGGAACAGATCACGAACGAACCCAATTAGGACCGAACCAAAAAGCTTTGCTACCTTTACCTATACAGTACTTGAAATTACCCGGGTTTCAAACATTTTTAGAGAGGGGCCTTGGTATTGCATTTAAAGCAGTTAACAACTGCAAGCATATCCTAAATCCCAGAACGAATACAGCATGCAGGCCTCAGAACAAGTCACTTTTATCACTTTTAATCACTTTTTTTGAAAAAAGTCACTTAAAATCACTTGTTTAAAGCAATTGTCATTAAAATCACTTTTTTAAAGATGACAAGTCGGTTTTTGGATTTATTTTTTGTTTTCAAGTCTCGCAAGTTTTCAACGCCATTTAAGTTTCACTTCGCCACAGCGTAATTCGTATTTTGCCACCAGATGGTATACAAGTTAATCTGACGCTTTATCTAGTGCTTTATCTGGAGGCAGACGCCATCTTTATGTGAGTTAAGCACACTACCATTGACAGTCTTAGCATGTGCAGCTGAAAGTGCTTTCCCGTCTTATAAAAGAAATTAAAGTGAATGGAGGATCTCAACCATTACACAGTGTCATCTTGGGGACAACGACTAAAGGACTAAGAAGTGTTTTGTAAAGCCTGTGCTTGCACAATAAACGTGGAAAAAAAAGGTTTTCAGGCTATTTTTCAACATTCGGCTTCTGTAAAACATAGAGAGAAGCCAAGAATTATTAGGAGGACATCAATTGCATTTATCATGGGCTACTTCTTCACAACATAAATCAGATAACGACCACCTGAATCAACTTGATGGAACTTTTCGCCTTATAAGTCACAAAGATGACGCAACAAGAGCAGAAATAATTTGGGTGATGAAAGCGGTATGCAGTAATTATTCCGCAGGATCATGCCAAAATCTAGCACAGACAGTTATGTCTCCGAAGCTATGTCTCCTGAGGCAGTTCCTAAAGCTTTTTGTTTGAGCCCAAAAAAAATGCACCATTTACTAACGGGTGCTATTGCACCTTATTTTTATGAAGAAATGATCAAAGAAGTACGTTCATCATATTATACATTCAGTTATGATAAAACAACAAATGCAGAAGGTCGAAAGGAACTTCAAACAACAGTTAAGTTTTGGTCAGAAAATAAGCAGCAAATTGTTTCCAGGCATTTAAATACTACTTTTATGGGTAAAGCTGATGCCAGTAGCTTACATGATGAAGTTAACAATGCAATTCAAAATGCAAATTTGCCATTGCATAATCTACTGATGTTAGGCTGCGATGGACCAAATGTAAATAAAAAAGTTTTTCGCCTTTTTAATAAAGATATTTTAACCATTCGGACTAAAGGCTTAATTAATATTGGCACTTGTAATATCCACGTTGTACATAATGCATATCTTAAATCTCTGGAAGCGTTTGGAGAAAGTTCATCTGATTTAGTAGTTTCGGTATACCATTATTTCACTGGATGGCCCTCAAGATGGGAAGAATACTCAGGAATTCAAAGTGATTTAAAATTGCCTGCAAACATGTTTATTAAACATTCCCCTTCGAGATGGCTGAGCTTAAAAAGTGCTGCAAAACGATGGTTTGAGCAATGGGAAGGTGTTATGTTCTATTTCTTGAAACACATTCCATTAAAAAAGAAATCTGACATTTTGGGAAATTCAAATAAGAAAATTGTAGACTATCTAAAAAATTCATCTTTAATGAAGGCTGAGCTCTATTTTATTATCTCTTCTGTGGAATTATTTACGAAGTTTACACTTATCTTTCAAAAAAATGAACCACTTATTCACATATTGCATATGGAATTATTAACTTTACCCCAGTCTTTAGTTGGACGAATTTGCACAGTAAATGTTGTCAAAATTATTTCAAATAATTTCATGGAAATTGATGAAAACACATTATTTGATGGAAAAAATTTATTTCCTCTAAATGATATTAGTTGCCTTGCAGAAGTGAAAGTGGAATTATTAAAAGTTAATGAAAGAGACAGAGTGAACTTTATGAAATGTGTACAGTCGCATTATATTGTTGATTGCAAATATATTATAATGAAATCTCCTTTGTCTTCATCTTCATTAAGATCTCTTAAATGCCTTCAACCTCAAGAGAGAATTAAAGAAAGAAGCACAAAAAATATACTTAGAATAGCAAAAGCTCTTCCATTTGAAATGCCTGAAGACTTGATACTTGTTGAATGGAAACTTTTAATGCTGGAGAAAATTAATTCAGAAGGAAATTAAAGGATTGATGATTACTGAAATCAGATATTTAACATATGTAACTCAGAAAGCAATCCGAAATACCCATGCATTACAAGAGTTGTTAAAGCTGCACTCAGCTTTTCTCATGGAAATGCTGATATTGAAAGGAGATTTTCAGTTTCTAGATGGTCACTGATGGAAGATAAAACATCAATGTCAGATAGAACATTAAATGCAATATTAACAACAAAAGATGCTCTAAAGCAGTATAATGATTGCCCCCTCTTGTACCTATTACAAGAAAATTAATAAAATTAAGTCAATGTGCTTATAAGAATTATGCAAATTATTTGAATGAAAAAAAAAAATGGAAGAAGAGCAAAAAAAGGAAGAAGAAGAAGAAAGATTAAGGAAAGAATTAGAAGTTAAAGAGAAAGAAATGAAACAACTGAAAAGAAAAATTGAAGAAGCTGAGAGCAATTTAAGGAAAAAGAAAAAAGAACAGGAAAGAACAAGGCAGGCTTCATCTGAACTTTTAGAAGAAGAAACTAAATGATTAAAAAGTGCTTTAAAAAAATAATTTGAAAGAAGCTCATGAAGCCCAAGCAATGCAAGAAGGCGTTAAAAACATGCAAAATGAACTACAAGAGAAAACTATGGAAGTGGAAAAACTTCAAAGGACTATTGAAAACAAAAAATCATCTTTGATAACATCATTTTTTACTAAAAAACAAAAGTAATACATTGATAATATTGTTGTAATAAATTGAATTGTAATAAATTTTAAAAAAATTGAATTATTGCTTTTGGTTTATTCTAAAAAACATGCTTCAGAGAGAAAATTTAACTTGAGTAATCATTTTATGGAAAAATCTTTAATTTGGTAATATTTCCATTAGTCACTTTTCATCACTTTTTAGTCACTATTTTAAATAAATTTAGTGACTAATTTTATCACTATTTTTTGTGTGTTTAAGTGTTCTGAGGCCTGAGCATGCAATCCCGATTTTTCTAAAAGTGGTGTGTACAAACTCAGTTGCCCCAATTGTGATTGCTTCTACATAGGTTGCACAATGAGGTCGTTCAAGGAGAGATTCAGCGAGCACAAGAGATTGTGGCTGAACAGTGATGGTAAGTCTGCTTTTGCCGACCACCTCATTAAGCAAAGACACCAATTTGGGATCATCGAAGAAATAATGTCAATAGTAAGGTGGAAGTCGATCAAAGGAGGATCCTAACCTATGAATCCTTGATAGTCAGAAGACTTACAAAGAACTTCCCAGACAGGATTCTGAACAACCAAACCAGTTTTGAGAGGAACCCTGTCCTGGATGCTGTCAACAATATCATTAGTCAGCTACACAGAAGAGACTTTAAAGCATCCAGTCAAAATTGATTTCTCTTTTTTTCCTTTTTACTTAAAGCCATTTGTTATTATTATAATTATGTATTTCACTTGCTATAATTTGGCTCTTCGCCTGCCTATCAGTTTTTATTTTTACCACCTTCATTCTGATTGGCAGACGTAGACCATAAATTTGAAAGTCCTGGCTCGCTTACCTTCCAAAGTTATGGTCATAAATTTTTTTTGCCCCAATGATGAAGTTATTTTGAAACGTATTGGCTCCATTAAAACTCTACCGTTTTGCTATTACTGGACCTATTTATTTTCTGTTAGTTTTTTGTCATCACTTATTAAAGCACAGTGATGCTGTTTCCATATTTTTCATTATACAGGGTGACAATTATTGAGCTATATGAAATAAAAAAATCAAATTTTCAAAAACTACTGAGTTCAAAAAGTTTATTCAAATGTTAAAAGTAACTAGAGATATTTGGTGATATGTTCGATATGCTTGCCGTCAATGATGTGCCACAAATGAAGAGCAAAATTCTGCAAAACCCGTTGAAGTATCGAGACATCGATGCTTTCGATGACCGTATGAATGGCTGTTTTGAGCTCAGCGATGGTTTCGGGGTTAATTGCGTAAACTTTGTCTTTAATATTGCCCCACAAAAATGAATCGCAAGGGTTGAGATAAGGAGAATATGG
>JAHWFO010073014.1:0-20260 GCA_023313115.1 Rhysida immarginata
TTGGCCACGTCGCCGATCACGGGCATTCATCGCCACTTCCAGGAGTAACGAGCGGATGCGGAAAGAAGCAAGCTTGGACGGGAGTGACAGAGATAGGAGCAACTTCCATTCTCACAGTCTTGCGATTCTTGCAGGTAAAAGGGGGGGCTTTCGTTGTCATATGACGCGCGGCCGCTCCTTGCCTGGCTTGAGCAAAAGAATAGTAAATCCGTGTCGGAGAGTACCTCATTGCTGCGAACCGACGGATTGCCCACCAAGCTACAGCAAATAGTAATATTGCCACCACAACCCCAGTCATCTAGTCACGCCCATTATAATTTGAATTAGAGTTGAATTGTTAATTTATCAAATAGACTTTTAACTATGATACTAATATTATTCAATTATCTCAATTGCCGTGTGTAGTAGTTTGTAAGACTTTAATTAAATTATATTTATTCACACTTATTAGTGTTTCCCTCTCTGTTCCCATATTGGTTCATACACAACCCGTTACACTAGTGGATGGTCTCGGATTGGACTGCTTTTTACCCTCAGGAATGGCGCCGCTTCTGGTCTTGCTAATGCCATTTAGTACACATGATATCCCTTTCTTGGAAACTACGAAGCTTTGCTTATTGCATGCTTTTATAATTTCGGAATAGCTGAATTTGACTACGGAAAGGGCTGTTATGTAGCCCTCCCAATACCTATCAATTTTCGGTGGTATGACTCAATGTTTTTACTTCGCTGTTCGAACACGAACTATTTTAAAGTCTCCACGTGAAATGAACGCGCACGCCACATTTAAATATGCTAACTGTTACCATAAATTCCTAACAATCCTCTGTATAAACACGATTGCTTCTAGCTGAGACTTTTTTCTTCACTTCGCCAGACGTCGAATATTCTTGGTGTGAGTTCATGAATTCATTATTACAAAACAAGGAAATCATAAAATTCTTCTAATATAGGTAATAAATTTTATTAATGCACACTCTACAACAATTATTCTAAATAAAAGTTCTTATTAAAAGAGGTAGACTAATGAAGAATTTTTGAAAAGCTTTATTAAAAGTACATATTCCAGGTAATCATGCATAAAAATATTACCCCCCCCCCCCAGTAAATACAATAAATACAATATGCAAAAAGCGTAAAATTAATTTAAAAACTGTACATGCCTCTACATAAAGATTTAGAATACAGAGCAAAATAGGCACCAAAGATCACGCATAAATGTGACTCAAGAAGTCGTCGAAAAAGAACTGAAAAAATGTGCTAATTTCAGAGAACGTATTGACCTTGTTTCTAACTGCTGCTGGTGAGACCCAGTACAGTACAGCTAAAATAAATATCAGTTTCTATTTATATACATACTGAAGAGCTGTTTCTGGTTGTTATCCAGTTTTTCCTAGAAAATCATGCTTCCTGCTAGTTTTAACAATTGGATTAAAAGTGCGATGGGTTGAATTTTCGTGTTTAAATTTGCCACCATTTGCATCTGTTAATTACTTCTGTTTCAGAATAAAAAAAAAAAACAGCATTGATAAATTTTCTTACTTGTTGAGACATACATTTTTCCAACAGAGTAAAACGAACTTTTTCTAAAAAAAAAAAAAAATTAGATAATATTCTTTTGTTGACATTTTTTTGATGAATTTATATTACAAAATTAATATTAAATAATATTAAGTTTTGTTTTATTTACACTCTCGCTCCATTTTATTAGGTGGATCTATCTTTTTGCAACGCACCTTAGAAGTGATTCCATTGTTCTCGACGGTATTGGCCAAACTTCCGAAGCCAATTGAAAGTCTGTGGTTACAAATTCTAAAGAAGCCTACTGGTTTCACTTCACCAATAAATCAAATTTTTCTGATTTATAACACCCTCGCATTTCAATTTCATCTCTATTTCACTCAATGTTACACGTGATCAATTCGGGAGGCACCGACAATCCTGCCCCGGTTAGCCTCACTCAGGTCGCGTCGTACGTCCATTTTGAAATTGTAGCTTGTGCGCACCTATAGTGAACGCTCAGTTCCTTTTTAAAGGACCATGACGTAATTTGGTAATGTCTGGGCGAACCTACCAATATTCTAGTGAGTGTCCGGCCATTGTAAAGTGTACTGTTTTTGTTGTGTCGCATTTATTGGTATGAATATTCTCTGTGTGCAGAATTTAGTTGGTGATTTCGTGAATACTTTAGATTTCCAGCGGGAAGAAAACAATTTTGTAATGAATTCCTCAGGGTCATATTTGAAAGCAAATTGATTAAATGGCATACAATTTCCAGACTTTTTCATAACAATTATTAAATTAGGCAAAGCAAGAGCGTTACGCTTTTACATTTTCCCTTTCGTTTGGCATACTGTAGGCAAATTTGGTAAGTCAGTTGACTGAGTTTGTCTGAGCTGCAAATGTTCGGTAAGTCAGAAGTGATGTCATCATAAGTCCGCCTGAGTGGCACAGTCGTGTTCGGTAACTCCTAGATCTGAGTTGGTCGTGTTCGCTCAGGGGCTTAGTTTGGTTTTTGCTAGCTGAGCGGCCTGAACTGAGTAAAATGGCGGTGCCCACGAAGCAACTTTTCAGTTTTGTATACGAATTCAAGCTTTTGGTGCATGAAGAAATTTTAATTTACTGTTAGGACATCATCGTCATCGATTACAAGTGAAGGAATTAAGAATTACAAGTGAAGTTGGGAGGGGGGGGGGGGGGTTTCTTCACCTTATCCTTCGCAGCCATTCCGTTTTCGATTAGAGTCGAGAGTTGTGTTCGCGTGCTCCGTAATTACACATCAGACTAGTCTTAAACGTGATGTCATCATCGTCTGAGATCCGACTCAGTCCTTTTCAGACTAACTGACTTACCGAATCCGCCTAGTATTACGAAAGAAAAAGGAAACGAGCGCATGCATAATATAAGTGTTTATCGATTGTAGATGTGATTGTAGATGTCTCCTTTATTCAGAGCTTCTGAAACATGGCGGTCTCCATCTCGCTTATAAGTCTGTTTGTTCAAGGAAAGCTATAAAAATGTCATGCCAGAATCAGAATTTATAATGTTTTTAAATATTTAAAAGATGCAGTAATGATACAGTAATAAAAGAAAAGCAAGGCAGTCGGTTTCGTATTTAATCTGTCTATTAATCGAGTACCAGATTTTTATTTCGGTTTCGTTTCAGCTGCGATTTCACTTAAGAGAATGCCAGGAATAAGCAATGCTCCGTTTCCTGTCCGTTTCTGATTGGTTGAACGAGTTTTTGTTCATTTACGCATGCGCCACTTCCTCTTTCTTTTGTGCCTGGTACTGTAGTTACAAAAATTATACGAATTTAATATACAAAGGTCCTTACTTGCAAGGTGATCTTATATTTTCTAAAAGTTTTCTTCCAATACATTTCCGAAAACATTTGTATACAGTCAATGCAGGTGAACAAGGATTATTATAACTGTGCAATGCATTGAACTGGAAAGAAATGCAAAACGCCTGATATTTCAGTCTAATTTTTTTGAAGTAAAATGCTTACTAAGGAAACAAAATATTATACCTCGTGAGTATTGAAATAAAATTCAGGAGAATTGTCCAAATGCACGCGATGACCAAAAAACAAGCTGAAGTATCTGCCAGCCGACTCGTCATCATCTGGATGAATCCCAACCTAAGATAATTAATTGACAATGAGATTTAAGGAATTCCAATGCCCTGATTGTAATATTAAGAACATGTAACTCAAAAAAATTCCGTTTATGAAATATGTTAATTAGGATGTCTTTTTAAATTTATAATCAACTGAATGTCTCCAGGGAAAGGCGCTGCAGTTGAAGAAACGTATGTCTCAGTTCAAATCAAGTTTTTAATGGTTTTTCACGATATCATAATTATTATATTTGTATATTACATTACATCATTATACAGAATACATAATATGCAGTACGTTAATTCACTTTTTAACATGATATTGTTTTAAGGCTTGATACAAAATCCGACCCAAAAATGCGTGACGGAAACAGAAAGAACAATTCAAAGTCTTGCTTAATTTTTGCATAACAAAGCATTGTTGGCGCCGGCTTGAAACATGCGACAGCACTGAAAAGTCACATGACCATTATCGTATGAGCAATAATTTTTATTTAAAATCTTTACTAGAAGATATTACACAACCTGATGGATACTAATCGTGGATATTATAAAATATTAGTATCCAGTACGTAATGGATGTTATTAAAAATATTGAAAGTGTGGTCACAGTTAGCGCCATTATACTTCGCTGTCTTATCTAGCTAAAGTAGTTCGTTAATCAAAAACAAATGACGTGCAAGTTTCTGTAATGGAATAATGTTTGCTTTTAGTATATTGGAGTAAACTTTTTGTCATTACAATAAATATATTTTATTACTCACAATTTAATTTATAATTTGTTATTTTGAAATACTGAAGAATCAATTAAATGCTCATTTATGTCTTTAGATGCCTTTAGATCAAATTTATAATCTATTTGCTACGAAATGACTAATATATATCTACAGATTCCTTTCTTTCTACAGTTAAGAATAATGTTCTGATCCAATAAAGCGTTACGGGTGATGCAATAATTTTAATTTTGCATCATACAAAATACACTCATTCTGTGACTTTTAGATACGGCGAAAAGCATGCATGTGCCATGTTTGTGGCCCCACATTCGATTGTGGATGTCACAGTGTAATAAGTTTCGTGACGGCGCTTCGAAAGCGTGTAAACGTCTTAAACAAAGTTCTCGGAGAGCGGTTGTTGCTAATGACATCCAACAAAACTTATCTAAGTTTCGCTGGGCTAAGCAGCAAGGAGGTGAGACCTGGAGGTCAGATAATAGCGAAAGCGCAGTGAATCTACGTTCTTTGGGCAAACCATCTCGAGAGCAATCGAGAAAGCGAACTCGAAGGCACATTAAGAACAAGCGAACTATGGCGCCATCTGTGGACAATAAAATTAATAAGTGCGGCTTGTATCAAAGCAAGGGTTCAGATCAATGATATCAATACAACTCCTGGATTGTTCACCAAGGGCAGAAAACAGCTCCCGAAATTACAGCCTCAAATACAACTGACCGTGATATCGACTAGTTTTTCCTGGTTACTTGAATTTCTGGAACGCTTTTTGCTCATTAGGTAAGCGATTCAGAAGTTGTATTGATATCATTGGTTCAGATTTAGAGATGAAGCGTCCGAGGCCAACGAGAGACAGGCCAGAGTACTAAAGCAGTGTTTCTTAAACTTATTTATATGAACGCCCCCTCCGTGCATACAAAATTTAGTAACCCCCCACACATCTTTAGGTTTCTGCAAATATCAAAGAAATTTTTGAAAATATCTCTTGGGAATTACAGATCTTGGGATCAGGGAAATCCCTGGTTTGGAAGAAGGGAGTGAGATATAACGATGGATCAGAAGGGCAGTTGGCATCTTATGAAGAACTTGCATAGCAAACTGCTCTCACCATCATTTAATTATATGTGAATAACCTCCGATGGGGCATAAATATAAATGTGAATAACAAAATGACTATTACCAGGAGCCAAGCACAGGTTGATCCAAATGTCAGGAAAATTTTTAAACTTAATTTGCACACGAATGCAGATAAAAAGATTCTGCTTGCACAGAAAAATTGAAATGAAGTCGGATTTATTTTCCAGGAAAAAAATTAATGCTAGAATCGTTCAGTTTTGACCAAGAGATAACGTTGTCAGTTACAGGCATCAGTTTAAGCACATTTTCAGACGGTAAGATTCTGGATTAACTATAGGCTTACAAATGTTCTAGGTGCCGTCCGTCATTCAGCAACACAGCCATCAAACGAGACACCACACTGTCCACTGCATATTTCTCTCGGTATTGGAGACACGTGTTGCTGGATGGAATCTTTTAATGTTGCCAATTATGTGGGCTGGTCGTGGTACACTTTTGACTTCAGGCATCCCCATGGCAAATAGTCACAAGTCAGATCGGGCGAAATGTGAAATGCGCTTCATCTTTCCAAAGCACAGTGAAAAGCCAGTCGTCAGGTGTCAGTTCATGATTATGTTGCAACTTGTACGGAAATCGCTTAAGGATAATTTGCAGTGATCGCCATACACTGCTGTACGATATGTAATTCATTGGGACACTTCTCACGCACTGCATTCCCTGTGTGCAGAAATCTCCGATAGTGCTTGCATTGTTTGTTCGACTCTGGGCGACAGCAGTGCATAGTGAGGGCCGGCTACTTCTTGAACGTGCAGCCAAAGAAACCATGGCTTCAAATCGTATCATTTTTGTCACTGCAGGACACGTCATAGGTCCTTTACCATGCATGTGTCGGTATGTTCGCAATTGTGATAATAAAATCTAACTAATAGGGCCTTCTCGATTAATGACAGCATTTCTATGCCTACAATTTCGTTACAGTGATGTCTGTAACTTGACAACGCCATCTATTGAACGCTCATTTCAATTGTTTCTGTGTAAACAATCTTTTTATCTGCATTCGTCTGTGAATTATTGAGTTTAATTATTGAGTTTATTTTCCTGATGTTTGGATCACCCTGTACAATCAAAATTATTTTTCGACATAATCACCGTAAAGATTGAGATATTGTTCATACCAGTGGGCGAGTTTTCCAATAGAAGCTTCTTCATAGAAGCTTGCCACCAGCAGGTTGAAATAGGTCTCCATGGTATGCTTTCTTCTGGAATTGTTTTGATTCATTACAATGCACGACCATTACTGCAGTGGTAACCAAACGGCTTCTTGAGCAATTTCAATGGAAAGTGTTTGATCACCACACCTGGCGCCGAGTGACTTTCATCTTTTTTAAGAAAGGTCTAGGAGGAGAGCACTTCCGCACTAACAAAGAGCTTCAAGACGCCGTGGAGACATATCTCAACATGCTGGCGGCAAACCTCTATGAAAAGAGTATTGGAAAATTCGTCCATCAGTATAATAAATGTCTCAATATCTAGAGTGACTATGCCGAAAGTAATGTTGCTATTTACACTGGTCTTTATTTTATGCCCTATCGGAGGTTAAAAAAATAGCCCTCGTATCACGTAAGCTCACACAACTGAATCAGAGCTGCGCATCATTCGCAAGTATCTGCCCCCCCCCCCACATGGCCCACTTGTTACTAAACGCCCCCCTACGACCCACTTGCTATATAATCCACTTGCTATATAACGCCCCCTTTAATGACTCTGCTGCCCCCCAGGGGGCGATAATGCCCACTTTGAGAAACACTACTAAAGAATCACCTGACTATCTGGATCCGAGGAACAATCCATCCATCATGATTTGTCTCCATTTTGGATTTTAACAATCAGTGTTTTTCGTTTGTTGGAAACAATGAAGGATGGATTGTTGCTCGGACCCCGATGGTCACGTGACTTTTGAGTGCCCTTGTCTGGCTCTCGTTGGCATCGATCTATATTAACTAACCATAGATCGATGCTCGTTGGCCTCGTGAAGAGTCATAGTGAGCAAACGGCTGCGCATAGGAGCGTTAAAAGATGACGCACGAAATCTGAGGAGGAGGCGAGGGAGAGAGAGAGAGAGAGAGAGAGAGAGAGAACGAAGTGCCCAGGAATTTCAAAGGGCAAGGTGGGTCATCTGTGCCCTCCAAAAAAGTAGGAGGACGAGCTTCCCAGTTGGCAGCCATTAACAAAGTTGCCACTAAAGTCAAAGTACAATTTTTGGGAAAGGAGATTAAGATTAATAGTACTCCTGTGAGCTTACTTGCTGCGTCGGGAAGGTATGCGAGCGATGAAACAAACCAAATTGTTTTAATGGCTTTCTAGATTTTTGCAGTACTCCCGAGGAAGAGAGCAGCCACGTCGACGAAAAGAGTTTCGACGTAGAGGTAAGCGACTACGAAGTTATCCACGAGCCGCAGCTTGATGATAATGGGCAAAGAGAGCTACATGTTCGTGAACATGGAGCGCGTATACATGTTCGTGAACATTGAAGAATACTGGAAATTGATCGTCCACACAAACGGGCCTCAGGGATACTTCAGTTTGTACGATCGGATAATTTCAGCCTCCGTTCTGAGCGACAAGCATCACTGCATGCCGTCTACTTCACGCATTTCTTGGTCTGTATCCGTGGAGTTTCCCCCATGGTACTACGAGTTAATGTACCATGGAGTTTACGAGGAAACCTGAATGAAGGACTCCGCTGGAGTTTTGCCCACGATTAAGGTAAGCCTCTCTTGCTCGTTTCTATTATGCTCGTTGCCTTCTCCTCCTCCTCAGTGATATATGCGCGTAGTGTTTCATACATCGCTTATTTATCTTTGCAGTCTTTCAATTTTAAATTCAAACACATAGTCCTCGTCCAGTAGTGTTGCGGTATAATTTATCAGAAGTTTTGGGACTAAACGTAAAGAAAGACTTATAGGTTCTCAGTTTAAATTTGTGTAGTGAGCACTCAAATTTACTTTTTCTGAAATTGATGTTTACAATGAAAGCCTCAATTGGCGAGTTGACGCGGCGATGTGACTCGATCATTTTCCTTATCTTGGTGAAGCCATACCTTGTTTACCTTTGTACCGTACAAACCGGGATTGTCACGGGTAAATATGGAGGTTAGAACGTAAAAGTTCTTTTACACAAAGCGCAAGCACGCTTTCATCATAGCTCCGCCCCTTTTTTGCCGTGTGACTGTTCACACCTGTCGTCAATGCCCCGCAAAGTTAATGTCGAGACGTGAAGCCGCTTTGAGACTTCTACCGTGTTCAACATTTTACCGCAACGCCAGCCTTGGGCATGCGCAGTTGGATTTTCACTTTAATTTGCAAATGGCGGAAGAAAGTATACACGAAGAAGTTCTTGTATGAAAAAAATACATGGCCTTTTATATATGAAAAATCGAATAATAGATATAGAGACATTTAGGTGATAATTAAAACTCGACGTTTACTTTCCGCCATTTCTTTTCAACAAGGTACTGTCCAGGACTCAAGAGAAGACCTCTGAGTTGCACAATTTCACCACTATATGGCAGAAACGTATGGGTGAGCTCATTTCTGAAAATGTTGGATAGGGATATTGAAATTCTTGTCATATTTTTCTCCTGCGTCACATGTTCTCTCCCGAAGCCAACGAAAAAGACAGGCCTCGAAGCGGAAAAGTCACCTGACCATCTGGGTCCGAACAACAATCCAAACTTCATTGTTTCCAACAATCGGAAAAATACTCATTGTTTACATCCAAGATGGAAACAATGAAGACTGGATTGTTGTTCGGACCCAGATGATCAGGTGACTTTTCCGCTTCGAGGCCTGTCTTTCTCGTTGGCCTCGTTCTCTCCTCAAAATAACAACCAACAACCAAAGCACGCGCGCAACAAAAACAACGCAGACACGAGGAGAGACAACATGCGACGCAGGAGAAAACAATGACAACAATTGCAATATCCCTGTCCAACCTTTTTAGAAATGAACTTACCCAAACGTTTCTGCCGCGTAGTGGTGTAATTGTGCAACTCAGAGGTCTTCTCTTGAGTCCCGGACAGTGCTGATACATCATGGAAAGATTCAGCGGAATGTCAAATGCTTTAAGAAAACAGATCAACGCTTTTCTTTGACGTTGGTTTGACGCTTGGTGGCATCATGTTTTGCGGCGCATATTTCTACGCCGTACGAAAGATTTGCAGCGTTAAAGTTTGCGCTTGGTGTGAAAGAGCCTTTAGTCTGATAGTACATGGCGTTGCCTTCTCCAATTATAAATCACGGTTGATAATTGTTTACCATGTGCACAGTTGTCCCTATCTTCTGTGCAATGGCCGTTGTTTTGGTGGGTTACATCCGGTTACGAGAGCCCGAACTTTCCGAACGACATCACGAGTACGGCTAGTGGATGGTCTCGGATTGGCCTGCTTTTTACCCTCAGGAATGGCGCCGCTTCTGGTTTTGCTAGTGTTATTTAATACACTTGATATCTCTTTCTTGGAAACTACGAAGCCTCGCTTCTTGGATGCTTTAATAATTTGGGAATAGCTGAATTTGACGTCGGAAAAGGCTGTTATATAGCCCTCACAATACCTGTTGATTTTCAGTGGCATAATTCAATGTTTTTAGCTCGCTGTTCGATACAAACTATTTTAATCCTGCCCTAACAATACTCTATGTCATAGCGCCGTATTTAAATATGTTAATTGTTACCATAGATCCCTAACAACCCTTTGTAAAATCGAAAAATAACTCTAGCGTATTACATTTTTCAAGAAACGTTACGTAATTCTTTTTGAGTATCCCGCGATCGTCATGATTGTAGTAACCAGTCTCTGTAGTTGTGGGACAGCTGTGTATAATCAAATTTTTTGTGGAGGTGAAGGTTAAACCTGCTGAGATGTCAAGAAGAAACGATGGGAAGAAACGATATGTTTGTCTGGCTGCAGTCACACCATTTAACATCGCACGCGTTGAGCATGCCATTCTTGATAAAGGTATCGCAATTAACAGCCAGTGTAACTGCAAATTGCCTAACGGTGCCGTACGCAACGTTATTCGCGAGAAAGGACCCCGGATGTTGTCCGGAAATGTCATTCTTCTTCGTGACAATTATTAGCCTCACACGGCCAATTTGAAAGCAACAACTCTTGCCAAAATGGGCTGGGAAATGTTGCCCCATACTCTTTACCACCCAGACTTGGCTCACAATGATTGCCATTTGTTTCGCCCGCTTAAAAAATGTCTGAAGTTCCAGACAGGTGAACCGCTGCCCCGCAGTCTCAGAGACACTGCTTGCTACAATCTAATGCCGATCGCGGGATACTCAAAAAGTATTACGTAACGTTCCCTGAAAAATGTAATATGCTATTAGTTTTATTTTATAGTTATTTCTCGATTTTATATGCGCGAAAGTCTAGGTCAACCTTGAACGACTCTTGTATTATATTAGCCATTATAAACATGTAAATTAGAAGACTAACATTGTTTTAGAAGGAAGTCCAGAAATTTGTGATCAGAGTGTAGATACCGTTAATGGCACACACTTGTAGAGAAAATTTGCTAATGAAGCTGAAGAAGCTAAATACATTTTTTTCAATGAGTAATGATTAGGACAAACAACACAATCATTAAATTTGCCTATCCTAGAGAAATAGCAGTCGAGAAATAGCACAGCCTTCTTATCTCTTCGTTTGTCATTATTTTCCAGGTTGAAGATTTGCTCCACTAGATTATGAGTGAAATAATTCCATTAAAATTAATTCATTGAAATTTTAAATTGCATGCTTTAGAAATTATAGTTGATCTTTGATAACAGATAATAAAAGTTTAAGGATTTATTGAAGTTATTTCGAGAAAACGCATATTAGCATTAATAATTAAATACAATATATCAAATAGTATTAATAATTAGTTACAATGTCATTAACAATTTTTTTTATAAATTCCAAAAAAAGAGCATGAATACTATAATGTATACCTGGATCCTACAATTCCTGCATGAATGGGCAATTTTTATATCCAAAAAAGTGTGTTGGTTAACATGGAAAACAGGTTCCTCTGTAATATATAATTTTTATTATTTAATAATAATTCTACAATAGATGTTATATAGTGAAAATAATCGTTTTTCATCATTTTTGCAATATTTAAAAATTTCCATTCAAATATCGAGAAGCCTGAATCATATTGCAACGGATTTTTCGACAGAAAGCATCAACGGGTAATCAAAATGAATGAAGGAATCTCTATATTTCACAATGTTTATCCGTTTGTCCGTTACTGCTCTAGTGTTCGAACGCTTGTGAATTTTCGATAATGTTTTCATCCTTCTACAGGGCGAGTCAAAAATCTGTTATGCCCTCCTATCTTGGATACAAATATAAGCTGTCCCAAAAAGATAGGTAGGACAGGCAATGTTTGAAATTTTAAGATAAAGATATGATACGATTTTAATTATACAATTTGAATAATATTTTCTAATGATATTTCCAGTATAAAGCATATTTTTTACAATGGTCAAAAATAAACAAATATTTGCAACTACACAATCTGTGCAGCTTTCCCAAAAAGATAGAGCATTTTAATAAAAAAAACAACCAACATTTAGTATCCACTGCATTTTCTTTGTTTTGAGATCAGCTCGTATATTAAATCAATTTATTTTGTTATGTCCGTTATATTGATTTCATCCCGTGAAACTTGAATTGATGCTTTCAAATCTTGAACGCTTTTGAACTTTCAGTACGCCAGCCCTTTGCAAACACCTTCCTAGAAAACAATCGCCACTTGGTCTCCGTGGGATTTAAATCAGGTGAACGCGGTGGCCAGTCCATTACATCAATTCCATTTAGTAGAAACCATTGTGATGTTGAAGTAGCAGTATGTACTGGGGCATTATTCTAATAGAATTGGAAGAAAGAGCCTCCATTGACTTTTATAAAAGGTACCAAATATGTTTCGAGCATTTTTTTATAACCTATGGCATTCAGCCGTTGAGAAATAAATGCAAGATTGATCCTTCCTCCTCTTCCGAAAGCTCCACGCACCATTACACCCTTCGCCTCTGTCTTTTTTAGCAAGCCCATCCAGCTGGTCCATCAAAATTGCATTTTTTTCTCATCGCTGTATATAATTCTGTCCTAATCTTTAGTCCACGTCATGCGCTGTTTAGCACACGTCATTCGTTTTTCAATATGGCATACATGGATTGTGGGCGAGATACGTTGATTGTACAATACGGTGTATAGTAGATTTTATGCTAGAATCTGGCCTTGAGATGCAGTGCTTCTTAATTTGGTGCTAGAATTGCTTAATTTTTTGATGCTAGCTCTTTTTTGCTATTCTTGTGATATTCAGATAATTTTCTGGTCACATATTTAGCTCCTTCACCTATGAAAGAAGAGACAACATAGCAAGATCTGTTGATTCGTGGTTTGCTTGATGGAAAGCTGTGATTTGCTCCTTTCACAAAGTCATGTTTGAACACTTCCCGCTTGCAGAGACAGCGTTTTTGTATATGTCTACGAAAAGGAGCTCTTGCTATAACTTAAAAAAAGTTATTACAACATATAGATCTTATAATAACGTTGTATTTGGTCATATGCTTCAACTTTGATAAAAAAAAACATTGAATACTAAATAGTTTGAGTCAATTTAAGGTATTCTATCTTTACTAAAGAATAAAGCGAATACACATTTCCACAAATAAAATTTTACTGTATGTACATTTCGACTATGCAAATTAGGACGAATACACATCGTATCTTCTAAACTTTAAGAATAAATAATACGAGAGAAAAGGCACAATTGTAAATATTACAAAAATGACTTTTATCCAAAACTAAAAGAGGTGTGTGGGTAATGCTATTAAAGATAAAAAGAAATAAGGACTCTTTAACCACAATAAGTAAAGAATAAGAAAAACATAACCTGGAAGCGCTTTTCGATAGCCAAGCTATCATCATTCGACGGAAAGAGTAGAGCTATTTTCTATCCTGTTTTCCGCCCGGTTTCTGCACTTAAATTCAAATAAAATTGCGTCGAGGAATCCGTCATAGTGTGAATCAGCCTTTACAAGTACAGTAAAACCCCGTTACAACGTACTTCAAGGGACCTGGAAATTTGTACGTTATTCTGAGGTGTACGTTATACTGAAACTGGGGGAGGGGAGGGGGGCTTGTGAAAAAATGCATATATTAATAGAAAAACATAAGAATACATGAATGTATTTTATTTTAATCAATACAAATACACTATAGCATATACAATATGTAGTATTACATTAATTTTTTAAAAAAAATCTGTAATGGCCGTCTGCTTTCTTTCTATAACTTCCCTCCCCAGAAAGTCCTCCATATCTGACATTGTGAAGTTAAATGTTTCTGGTGCACCGCTATGCTGTGCAGAATAGTTTCGTAAGCTTTTTACAGCCTCCATTGCTACCAAAGTTGAGACGGGCGTTACCTCTGGTTCTAAATGGCCATTTTCATCTTCGTCTTCCTGATCGCTATGAATTTCATTTTGCTTTTATCCCATCATTGGATCCCGACTGAGTAGCATGCAACAATCGACAATCGAACATGCTAGACTGAGTAGCATGCAGAGATTTCCGGGTTTATATATGCTATGCTGACCAATCAATGAAATGTGAACTCGGCTTAATTAGCTTTTGTAACTTTCGCATGGGCTGCATTGACCAATCAGTGCAAGACATGTGAACGATGTACGTTGTACTGAAGGGATAATTTAACCAAGGGGATGTAAAATTAGTACGTTATTCTGAAACTTTTTAGCACTAAAATACCTATGTTTGGGACGGGGATTTGAAATTTGTACGTTATTCTGAAATGTACGTTAAAGTGGGATACGTTGTAACGGCGTTTTACTGTATATCATTTCAATTCTCCATCCTTTTCGTACGACTTTGAACCAGCAGTTTCAGGCGTTAAAGACAATCATGCTTAACCTTTAATTAACGGTGTGGTCTCAACAAGTGCATGTTTACATTTGATCTTTTCTCTTTCATTCTTGGCTTCAGCATCACAGTAGATTCGAATTAAGTTGCAGCGAGTGAAGTGTAAAATATTGTTATTTTGAGCGCATTACGTAATTTGTGTAAGTTCTTCTGCTACTACATTTACCAGTATATTTGGGATTTGTGGGTCCTAATAGCAGGACAACATATAGAATTAGTCCAGTAAGCAATAAACGGGAGACATTTCAGTCTTGTGTTATTCTGCAAGAGGCAGATCTGTATGCAATGTGGCTCAGACATTTGCAAAATCTATTGTGAAAACTTTTTGTAATTTTGATGACTGTCGTTTTTGAAGTGTCTTTTCTTTTTATTAAAAGTTTGTTTTTTTCTGATTTACTGGTTTAGTAAGGGAAAAACTAAGTACTAGCTTAGTCTTGTTTTAATTATTATATAATGTAAAATGTTCGATCAAAGTTTGATGTAAATATTTGAAGTTCTCTTTAGATAGAATATTTGTAATAAATAATAAATATTAATTTAAGTAATGTTTTCTTTTTTGTACTGTATATATAGTCACACAATAGAATATATTTTTCAGAAATATTGAACACATTAAAAATATTCCGTCCTAATTGAGAGCAGTCTATGACACTGCACTACGTTCTTGGTATCACAATTACACTCCCGATAAAAAAAAATACAACGCTCGGAAGAAGTAGGCCAATTTTAATGAAATTTTACAAGAGCATTGTATGGGTGGCATACAACAATGATGTAAATTTCAACACGATATGTCCACAGGATCCTGGTGCAGAGTGTTCCAAAAGTCCCGATAGGAAATCTATTATGCCGCATACCCTGCACAACATGAATGCAGGCCGAGACTCTTACAGAAGGTGGATATCATCCTGGGGTACATTGTTCCAAGTGTCCAGAACCTGTTGATGCAATTGTGCAAGTGTTATGATTTTTGTGCTGTGACCATAGATGCACCGTCCTATCATGTCCCAAACATGGTCGATTGGGAACAATCTGGAAATAGTGCTGCCAGGGATGTCGAACTACATGTCGGAATCTTGTAAGGTACCACGAAGCAATGTGTAGGCAAGTAAGACAGGAGAACGGGTTCAACAATCTCCTGGTCGTACCTTGCGCTGTTCAATGTTTCATTCACAAACACCAAGAATGAGCGCGAGTTACAACTGATGGCACCCCACACCATTATGCCAGGTGTTGATATTGTGTGCCGTATACGAATGCACTCTGGAAGATGTCGCTCTCCTGGTCTTCGTCGCACGTGTTGATGTCCATCACTGGTGTGCAGGCAGAATCTGCTCTTATCATTGAAGAGAACGGATCTAGCTAGAGGGACACGGGACTGTAGTCCTACTATAAGTAAACGGTTGCAAATGGTCCGTCTTGAAACGGTTGGTGTTACTCTGCCCCTAATTTCTGTTGTGGATGCTATGCGGGTGCTCAGTGCTTCTCTTATAATCCGACGGTCTTGGCGTGGATCAGTAATGCGTGAGGGTCCGGAACCAGGTCTACGTGTGTAAGTACCTTCTGTAGACCACCGCTGCCAACATCGAGCCACCATATGAACATTACGACCAATGTAGGCCGCAATTTTCTGATAAGACCATCCAGTCTCTCGAAGTCCCACAATCCGATCTCTGTCAAACTCCGTCAGTTGTTCACTGACTTAGTCTGAATTGGTAATAAACTTAATGAAGTTTTTCCCTGCAAATTTTGAGAAGTACGTCGAATAGCTTTGCATGAGAGCTTAATTTGAAGTAATCTACTCGTACAATTTTTTTCATCAAACTCGGTGAATCAGAGCTCTTGGAGTCTCCTTGTGAGTATGGCTGCATATGCAGTCCATGGCAGATGTTGAGACTACTCTAAACTGTTACAATACAGATATCAGACTGATGATTTTATGCAAATTAGGGATGAATCATTCTTCCAGTGGAAGGACCTTTGGGACACCATGTACCAGGATCCTGTGCTATTGTCACGTTGAAATTTAAAACGTATGTTGTACATCACTCACACTATGACACTTTAGACTGTTCTCTTGTGAAATTTCATTAAAATTGACTCACTTCTTCCATGTGTTGGATTTTTTTTTTGCCGGCCGTGTCAGAAAATAAAAGCGAAGATCGATCAGGGAGGGATCGAGATGAGCTGAAGAGAGAAAATAAAAATATAATAAAATAAAGCGCAAGGCAGAAGCACTTTGCAGGGAAGACACCCCGTCGGGAAGTAAGACAAGACGGGAGAGTCCAAGTGAAGAAAACAGAAGAAAAGAGGGAAGGAACGAGAAAAGAGAAAAAAATTCAAGGAGAAAAGTTTAAGACGAAAGAGAGCGGTAAAGAGAGGATTGAGTGCGAGAAGAGAAAAAGAACGCGTATGGGGAGAAGAGAAAGACGAATGGAATAAAAGAAGGAACGTAAAAGAAAGATTGGATAAGGAGACGAGAGCAAAGAGAGAAATCCACAAATGGCGGGGGAGATATTTGTTCCGAGAATGGTGCATGAAAAGAAAGCCAGAGACTGAGAGAATCCGTCAAATGGTGAACGAGAAGAAAGGAGAGATGTCATGGGAAGCGATTAAGAAAGACGAGGACTACTCCGGGGAAAGTCGCGGCGAAAGAGCCAGCGACATAGAAGCGACAACTACGCAGGACCAGAAGGACGAGGACCAGAAAGAGGGAGCAGCAGCGCGCAAACTGGTACCATGGTCGTAACTAGAGACCAAGTGTGTTCTTTATGTGCCATGCTGTTCATGTATTAGCTATGTCCTATCATAACGTTACTTTAAACCCTTCAGAACAACAAGATACGCTGTAACAGCAAAGTGTGTGCATGTGTATATGTGTAATATTACCTTAGATAACATTGCATTAATATTGATTTGTTTCTTATTGCATAATTTGCAGATTTGCGAAAGATTTCGTTGGTATCGCCCGAAGGCGATTTTTCAAACGTCAGAATTCAATTGGCATCGCCGAAAGCCAGCACCTCATTACTAGGACCTGAGTCCGAAGTATATCACGTAAACGACAAATTGTAAGTAATCTTTGATCACTCGCTTGCGATAAAAGTTACATGATTGAGATCGATTTCGTCCGTCAATTCGGATTTAGCAGATTAACTAGAAGTTTCCAAACATACAACATGAAGGCATCTGGCAACCACAACTATAATATTATAGCAGTTTGACATTAAGGACGACGGATGTACAAATTTAGCATTCTCTTTTGGTCAAATTCTCGTCATAATTTTTGGATTACTTGTCGGCAAAAAGATTCATTAATTTTAATAGATTAAGAAAAATTTGTTAAGCTTAAGTTGAAGATTTGCTTACTGACAAAAATAGATGTGCAGATTCCTGTAGGCGAGTTGACGTCAATGAACCGAGCGATGTTTTTTTCTATTATGCTTCCATTCATAAATGAATAACCCTATGAAATTATTAATGAAATTATTAATTAATTAACTACTAATAATTATTTAATTTATACTTTAGCATTTGATATTGAGTTCAATATTTTAAGTATAAACCAAGATTAAATCTAGAGTAATGATATGATATTTTCCATGTAATAAAATTGTACAGGTGGAATGTACTTTAAGTTCGATGAAAAGTAAATTTGACCACTCGGATGTTAAAACTCACGATGACGACTTGTAGATCCAAACGTTGGAGGCTATTTCTAAAAGAAATTCTGCGCAAATGTTAACATTCGATGACCTCAAGTCCAGGTGATAATACAGTCTAAGTTGAATATGGTGGTAAGATGACTTTTATGTAGGTGCCAAACGTTGGAATCTCTTCCCAGATAGTAAACAAGCTCTCACAGTCGAATGTCAACATCTGTGCAGAATTTCTCTGGGTTTTAAGTTACCAACAGAAGGCAGAGAAATGAGTGTATAAATCATAGTTTAATTCCATATAAGTTCATAAAACTAAAATAAACAAGAGCGATGCTAGGTCCCGGCAATCAACAAATAAAAGAGCAACAAAATACTTTCGGTGAAAATCATGAACGTTTGGCAGTAAGTGTGCATGCAACTGTAAATCCGCCCATTTGGTTGATTTCGGTGAAAATCATGAACGTTTGGCAACAGGTGTGCACGAAACTGTAGATCCACCCATTTGGGTGATTTCGGTGATAATCATGAACATTTGCCAAAAGTGTGCACGAAACTGTAAATCCACCCATTTGGGTTACTTTCGGTGAAAATCATCAATGTTTGGCAATAAGGTTTCCTGACGACTAAGATGAATATCAGAGGGTCATAGCTCCATTACAATTTGCTTTCATCTTCCTCGTAAGTGAGACCATTTGTCTAAAACCCCACAGAGCTGCATGCAATACTCATTAGTCGTACAGTGAAGCATCATTCAGGAAAATTGAACACAGTCGTTCCTGATCAGCAGGACACAAAGTCATGTACAATTTTAACAAAATTTGGTTCAACTTTTATCGTTTCTTTTGGAGGCCCTTAACATGAAAGCAGAAGAGCAATTTTTTTGAAGTACGGCAAAGGATAATGCCAATGCTAGGACTATTTCAGATACTGAATTAGCGATATGTGCCTTCGAATTTGTGAGATGTAAAAATTTTTTCCTGCACTGTATAAATTCTTTGACATGTCGTTAATTCTTCGCGCCGTTTTAACATTTATTCGTCTTTTTTGTTCAATGCACAAATGTGCGACAGGAAGCAAACGCATATGATGCAATAAACGAAGTGAGGGGAGAATAATAAACCACTGAGTTGAGGGGTCAAAGAAGCTAAAAAAGAGTGGGGGGGGGGGGCGAAGAAGAGTAGTGAAGAAATGAGGAGGGAGTAGTCCTCTTTACGAGAATTAGGAAAGAAAAATTAAAAGAAGGGAGAAACGGAAATTTAATGGGAAGTAAAGTAAAATTTAAATCGGATATAAGAAGAAAGGGTAAGATAGATGAAAGAATGGAATCCGGCTGAACGGATTTGGATGAAATTTGGCACACAGATAGACCAAGTCCTGGATTAACACATAGGATACTTTTTATCGCGGTAATGCGTTCTCGTGGGATAATTTACAATGTTCTTTTATTACGCCGATGCCTCGACACAGTTTAGCACAGAGAAAAAATATATCACAGAATATCCATAGGATACGTTTTATTTCGGCAAAGAGTAGTCAAAACCGCATGAAAAATCTGGAAATCCATTCTCTAGTTTAGGAGATACAGAGTAACAGAACAAACAGTTAGACAGACACGCGCTCCGGACAAATACGGTTTAGATAAATTAGAGATAAATAGCATACTGTTTATTCCTTTTGGGATAGGTCTGCCCACTATTTTGGGAAGAGACCCATAACTTGACGATCAACTTTAATGTTATCATAATAACAACACTTTAGATTGTCAATAGATGGCGCTGCCTTAACAGGTTGTGTCTGCCGAACTTCACCTTAGCGCTACTGCATGATTTCTTAATTGAAGAAGTTACAGTATGACACTCGTAACTGTTAGGAGCACGACGTCACTGGCGCATGCGCTGTTCTGCTTCCGGAGGACAAAGCGCAGAGAAAGATTGGATAACGTATGCATCGCAAGTGCTAGCGCTATGTCTAGCAACGATATACAGTAAATCCGTTTGTGTTTCAAGAGAAAGATTTAATAAAACTAAAGAAGGCAGATCTTCATCTATTAGCAGGGAACTACAAATTAGGCATTCAAAAAATGTACAAAAATGATTCTAATTCAAAAAATATTGGAGTTACAAAAAGAAAACGTGAATAGAGAGAGAGAGAGAGAGAGAGAGAGAGAGAGAGAGAGAG
>JAHWFO010073014.1:49093-80219 GCA_023313115.1 Rhysida immarginata
GAGTTGTATATATATAAAGAAGAATGTTTGTTTGTGGGTTTGCTTGTGTGTGTTTAATACAAATCTACAGTTTTATTTCGATCTTGATGAAATTTTGCACACTTGATCTTCAAAGCATAAGGAAGGTCACTCTCTACATCAGATTTCGAAAAATTAATAATTATCGATAAAAAAATCGATATTCATGGTTATGGCTAGGCATACTAATAAGAGGTAACGCATGACTAACAATACAAGGCAAAGTTTGCATCAACAAAGTTATCATCACGCAATTCACCATTATTCAACAATGATGTCATCACGCAACAAATAAATAAGGTTTGTGCATATAAATAAGGTTTGTGCATATAAATATGATTTGTGCATATAAATAAGGTTGATAAATCCATGTAATGAAGATTCATTCCACTTTTGCGAATTATAAAACAAAATTGATTTGTAACAATGATAGAATTCCTGTTGTTTGGGCTTTTCTTAAAATTGATAGTTCTTAGAACATAAGTTTTTTAAAAATCTTTAAAAATGAACAGTAACTGTAGATAATGGAGAGTAGCAGACTATTGACAAACTGAGCAAGTGGTAAGTATCTCAGTGAGACGGTGGATACCACTTTTTGACAAAATGAGTTTATTGAACATAATATATGTACATTTCGGCTACAAAGTAGCCATCTTTAGTATGAATCCGAAATGTACATATATGATGTTCAGTAAACTCATTTTGTGGAAAAGTGGTATCCACCGTCTCTCTGCATACAAGTATCCACAGGCCACTCAGGTCAGTAAATGATATTTTCTCTATATAATATTTGTTATAACTCAGTGATTATCGAAGTTCCCAAGCCGCCGTCGACGATGCAAGTGTGTCAACTGAGGAAACTGCGATTGCTAGACCACACAAAGGGATGAAAGACCAAGTTTTGGTTTAAAACATCTAGAGCAAAGTACAAATTGTATCAACTGATTACCAAGTAGTGAGTAAACCACTCAGTTTGTTGGAATTGCGGAGCAAACGGACACAAACTATCATATGCAACCACTACCACCCAAGTATAGAGTGTCTTCGTCGAAGTTACTGTTGCCACATCAACATTGGGAAATTGAGCAGGAAATTAGTATAACAGACGATATAGATTAATCAGTCTCCTTCGAGGAGGCAAAGAAATACTCATCTCTCCCTTCACCTCCCTAACAATAGTTAAGACGATTGGCGAAAATTTTTAATTTCATATACAAATATACAATTTTATTCCGATCTTGATGAAATTTTGCACACTTGATCTTCAAAGCAAGCGGATGGTCACTCTCCACATCAGATTTCGAAAAATTAGTAATTATCGATACTCATTTTGATGGCAGGGCATACTTATAAGAGGTATCTCAAGACCAATAATGCAAGACTAAGTTTGTGCATTAAAAATAAGGTTCAATTTGTAACAATGCATAGAATTCCTGTTGTTAGGGGTTTCCTTAGAATTCATAGTTCTTAGAACTTAACATTTTCTTGAAAATCTTTAAAAATAAGCACTAACTGAAGATAATGAAGAGTTAGCAGACAATTGAGAAAGATTGGAAAGGCGACAGAGGAACCAGTCCCTCCGCTCAGTGTTGTATTGGTTTCGCCAGCACACAGCTGCAACTGAGCAAATGGTTAGCGTGTTAACAGAAGAAACTGCGACTGCTAGACCACATAAAGTGATGAATGGCCAAGGTTTGCTTCAAAACATCGAGAGCAGAGTGCAATTGCAACAACAGTTTACCAAGTAGTGAATAATTGAAATGAAAGTGTATTGATCAGAGAAGACAAAAAAGTTCTCTGGCGTCGGAAACATCTGAACAACGGGAGCTTCATCTACAGCAGGAAATTGCAAAATTACTGAAAACCAATTTGTGTTGTAATTTAATTTCTTGAGGTTGTTCTGCTTACCTACAATTGTAAATATCCCGGGCAACGCCTGGTGCCTCTTTTAGTATCATATAAATTTGGGTTACCTGGCTTTTGGATCACCCTATAGTAAATTAAGAGTAAGCGGTCAAATGTACGTCGTCCAAGATTCATATCGTCACTCATCAAATTTATTATACATTTGATAAAAACATATTATTTTGAAATGAGATTCTGCTCTAATACTTTATACACTAATATTATAAGGTAAGCGACGAAGACTTTTTTAAGGAAATCTTTGATGAAATCTTTGACGAAGTGATTGTGACAAGTTGAATATAGAATTTTGAATACGAAAAGAAGCGACCAAATTATGCGTCATGAAATGATAAGGAACCTTCTTAATCGAACTTACCGTATAAATATTTTGAAAGCTTTCTTCCTTCATATAAGATGTGAATTTTATCAGTAAGTTGAAATTTATGTGAAGCTCTCTTCCATATAATATAATGTAGCCAGGAAACAAAAATGGCAATAGAACCGCCGTTCTAGTTGTTTATTTTCACATCTTTACCAAACAATGATTTTTACTTTCTTTAAAAAAGGTAAAAATTGATTTGCTGTAATAATAGGTGGTTGGTATGTTTTTAAAAAATGCTGTCACTTTTTTATTTTTTTAACGTTGTCTCCGTTTGAGTATGGATTTCTGAGTCCAGCAAAACCATTATTATCTCATCTACAGGATATTCGCGTTGTACCAAAATAAAAAAGATCTTTTTCTATCGAATATACTGCAAGCAGGCATTCAACATTTCCCATTAGAGTATTTGATAATCTAAAATCAATATCATTGATTTGTCTTTTGTTACATTCCATTATATAGAAATTTCTCTATAAGTTATGAGGAGCATTACAAGGAAGAGGTCAACATTTTTCACACCACAGGGAGCATTTGCAATTTCACCTTTCTCCAAATAAATTTTTTAAAATCATATACATAAAGAACATAAGTATAAATAAACAATAATAGTTACAAATAAAAACCGATATGAAAGAATCTTTAATATCACACACACTGGCCAATGAATTATAAACAAGTGCGGAAAATTGTTTTAATCGTTTTTATGCAAAATATTTGAGATCAACTAGTCCTATCACCTGTATATGAAGGAAAAAACCTCTTACCACAAAAGAAAATCGGAAGTTTGGAAGCCCGATGTTCTTTTGTACTAAAAGGATTTTCCTTCATATAACAATTCCACAACAACTTCCTTCTTGTTTTTTTTCATTACCTGTCGTCTATTTAAGAAGAAGTTGGTGGAGTCTAATTACAGACCTAGCATGGGGAAGAAGAAGGACTTAAGTGACTTCAAATAGGGAAGGAACTTTTGACTTCAAAAAGTGTTGGTGATCGTCTAGCTGTAGGAACGATTGAAACAAGGCAACAGCTGACTGGATTCTCGAAAAGTGCAATATCCACAAGTATGTAAAGGGATAATTGTGGCTCAGAGAAAAATCAATCATCAGAAAGACAGCAGTCGTTTAAAGCGATGTGCACGGAGAAACAGGGCATCCACTGTGCAACTATTGACAAATAATTTTAAACAGGTCTGTTTCCGACTATATATGGTAGACTCATGCGACAGGAATTAAAACTGTTTCAAATCGGCAGTCCCATGCCTGTACGAAAACCCCTGATTATGCCAAGAAACAAGGATAATTCGTCTACAGTGGTATCTGGAACGTCGTGATTAAAAATGTACGAGGATAGATCAAAAATTTCTCAGACCAATGATCATGGAAAGAAAATGTTATTGCAGATAAAGAAAATAAGTTATTCCTTTTCGAAATATCTTCCCTGCGCAACGATACAGCGATTCCAGCATTTGATCAAACTTTCGTAGACTTCCAGGAGACCATTTTTGCAAATCTTGGTATGGATACCCCTGACAGCTGAGTTAACTTCTTGATTAGTTGAAAACTTTCCCGAAATTAGTTCTTTTACCGTAGGAAACTGCCAGAAATCACATGGGGCTAAGAAAGTAGGGAGGATGTGCCATGAGTTCAATGTTCATTTCGGCTATCGTTTCCTTCGTTATGTTGGCAATGTGCGCCGGCGAGTTGTTCTGGTGCAAAATAACCAATCCTTCGCAAAGTAAGGGCTCCGTGCTAGCAACCTAACAAAGAATGATACGACAGTGCCGTTTGCTGTAATAGAAAGAGCAAAGGAGGGGGATCCTAACCATATACAGGGTGATTCAAAATTCAATATAAAAACTTTTAGGGGAGGTAGTATGGTTGATTCTAAGCAAAAAAGTTCATATGAACATGGGTCCGAATTTGAACGCTGAGATATGAGCAGAAATAAAAATGCCGCCACCGAGATCAACATGATAATAACTCAGGTTCTGTAACGCCTAGGATAATGAATTTTGGAGGAATAATAGGGTACATATAATTGTGTACACCGTTAAGATTTGATCAAATTTCAACTAGTAGTTTCCGAGTTACGCATTTAAAATCGTAACAGTGCTCACATGCGAGTACTAACCAGCACGTGTTACGATGTTGAGTGCGTAACTCGGAAACTACTCGTTGGAATTCGATCAAATTTTAACGGAATACTTATTTTTATGTATCCTATTATTCCCCCAAATTTCATCATCCTAGATCTTAAAGAACCTGGGTTATTAACTTGTTGATCTTGTGTGGCGGCATTTTTATTTCTTTTCATATCTCAGTTAGCGTTCAAATTCGGGCCCATGTTCATATGAACTTTTTTGATCAGAATCACTCATACTACCTCCCCTAAAAGTTTGTACAATGAATTTTGAATCGCCCTGTATAAGAGACTGGTAATACTTAAAAAAATAAACATGTAGGAGTATTAGTTTGAGAAATTCTTTATCACCCTCATATGTGGTCCGATGAATCAAGACACGACCGTAGGCAGAGGATTTGGCGAGAGGCCCATGAAAATTAAGGAAATGTGACAGAAAATGGAAGTCCGAAATCCCTCAAGCTAAGCGACAATTCAAACCTAAGAATATTCGGGGGAAAATGCCACACATAACGATTATCATTTTTTATATGAAAATGAGAAATCTAAGCGTTATTTTATATCCAGATTTTGTTTGTTCTATTGATATTTAGCAGAAAAAATAAAACTGCATTTCATGAAATGTGAAACGTAAAAAAAATTTCCCTAAACTGAATGCTGCAAAAGTGCCATGTGCCCCCAATTTGCGGGGAAGATGCCACAAAATACAATGTCATTTTCACCAGACGAATTAAAATTCTTTATAATTTCACATAACACACAGGTGTAACTTGCTTTCAGTAAATGGTGGAGGTGACATTCAACATGTAACTAATTTTAGTAACGATTAAAGACTTGTTAACCTGCGTCTTCGTGTCTAATTTCGTATACGAATATTGCATAGAGCGCCATTCCATGCTGGTGGTGAACTAATTTTTTTTTGGTGGGTGTGAACTTCCCAAGCCCTCTTGTATAATATTACTAAGTATTATAGCTTTTGGTCCAGTAGTTTTTTTTTTATGGCCATGTCAAAATGGAACTTTAATTATAAACACCCTGTATATTGTTAGTTTCTGTTCACCTTTTAAGCATTATTGACATCGGCGCGCGCACGTGAAATCGCTTTGTCGACGCACGATTGCTCAAGTGCTCATCTTTATATATAAAAATTCAGGTTCAGAGTGCGTCTGTAAATGTTCTAAAAACTTTTGAACCAGTTATCCGATTGAGCTCATATTCGCACCATAAGTTCGTTAGGTTCAGAGTAAGGTTTACATGTCCCAAAGGTAGGGGGTGGGGGTAAATATAATATTTCTTGGTTTATGTTTGTTTGTTTCCTCAAGAGATGGCGCCAGAGAAACACCATCAATATTTCATCAAACAAACAGACCGAGCAACGCCGGGCATATCACCTAGTAATCTATAAGCTTATTCAAGTAGCGGAAAAATGGAGCTATTTATTGGTTTTATTTTACACACGATTTGAATCACCCTTCATCATTCCTACATTTTTTTAGGCAGAAGGTTGAAATTCGGAATGTAGCTTAGTGTGGTCATGTGCACCTTCACTATTTAGTTTGGTTTTGATTAGCCCACTAAGGTCGGAGTTCTGGGGGTGAAAATTAGAGGGGACCAAACGGTCTAGGTGTATTTATGCATATAAAAGAGTGAAATTCGGTATGCAGATTCCTATAAGCAAGATCTCCATTATATGACGATTTTTTTCCCGAGGTATCCATGCCTTCCCGACTCGATGGCGGAATGTATCGAAAAGATGGGGACTACATTGAAAAAATAGTGTACCAACTCTGTCTGTAATAAAGGAGCTGTAAAAAAATATTTCCGGTTTTCATTTGACTAACCCTCGTAAGTAGAATAAGAATGGAGCTACTTATTGGTTTTATAATGTCAGTCCGTCCCCTTGAAAATTTTCTACATTTTTTTGAGGTAGAAGGTTGAAATTCGGAATGCAGCTTCCTTAGGGCATGCCCATCTGCACTATTTACAGTCTGTTTCCTATTTTAGTGGACAGTTGATAAAACCTTTTAGAAACGCAAAACCCTGATATCTAACAATTTATACGTCTTTAATACAATGTAAATGGTGCTTCTTTACATTTTCAATACTCTGAGAAAGAGCTTTTACATAACAAAAACATAAACGGTGATTCATGAGAATCTACTTGTTTCCTATTTAGTGGACAATATAAATAAAAGAAATGAAATAAACAATACTAATAGGAGAATTTATCCTTAGTATTCAGTGGACCCTCCATTCTGTGTAATAAGTGTGAAAACACGATCCTTCATTGATTTAACAAGCTTTTGAAGGACTTCAGGATCTAAGTTATACCATGCTTCAACAATTGATTCTTTCAATGATGAAACACTGCTGTACTGACGTCCATCTTCGTAAACTTTACGCACAATGATACCCCATAAGTTCTCGATAGGGTTCATGTCCGGACTTCTCGGTGGCCAGACCATCATGTTGACATTTTTAGATTTCAGCCGGTTCTTTGTTGACATCGAACTGTGGCACGGGGCGTTGTCTTGCTGCAGAACCCAAGATGGTCCACAAATGTCTTGTCCATAAGGTAAGGCAGCTTCTTCAAGTAGCTCCTGATATTTCACAGAATTCATTCTAGTGGTAACGAATGCTAGAGGAGTAGTTCCATTAAAGCCAAAACCGCCCCATATCATTACTGAGCCGCCACCATGAAATCTTGTAGAAAATAATTGCTTCTCTTTGCGAATGTCATGCCAGTATGACTGCAACCCATCTGGACCATCCAGATTGAATTTTTTTTTCATCTGTAAACAACACCTCCATCCATTTGTCATCCCACGTCATATGTTCCTTTGCCCAGTGCAAACGTTGATTCTTATGCTCAGCATTAATGGAGGTTTGGCCTGTTTTTTTGTGTACGTCAAGTGTGGTGATGAAGACAAAATCTTCCACACAGTCTTGCGCTTTACTGGAAGTTGCAGATCAGCACATATTCGAGCACACGAGTGGCCAGTTTGAGTTGCTTCACGGATGATGTGTTGTTTGTCACGATTTGTCAACTTTGGCTTCAGACCACGTTTCTTCTGCGCCGATTTTGAACTGCCCACTGTCAGAATCCTACCAATGGTACTCTTAGGTTTGTTCAGCAAAGCAGCAATTTCACGTATTGACTTTCCACTCTCTCGAAATGCCATGATTTTGCCTTTTTCAATATCAGACAGCTTTTCTCGACTTGCCATTATTGAAATAATCTGGAGTTCTCAATATGACTGCATATGAGCTTAAATCAATCAAAGAATGATATTCCTGCCTTCCTGAGAATTGTGTGCTGTTGCCTTAACTCTTAAAATGGAACTGTCCACTAAATAGGAAACAAGTAATTTCGTATGCATCAAGTTTTTATAGCCTTATAAGAACAAAATGCACTTTTTAATCTGTCAAAATGTAAAGAAGCACTATTTACATTGGTTGAAGACTTATAAATTGTTAGTTATCAGAGTTTTGCGCCACTAAAATAGGAAACAAACTGTAGTTTGGTTTTGATTTGTATACGGGGGTCGGAATTACGGGGGTGGGATTCAGAGAGGGCAACGTAAAGGCGTAAAATCCAGTATCCAGATTCCTCTAGGCAAGATCTACATTACATGATCTACATTACTTCCTGAAAATTCATACATTGTTACATGATCATAAAAAGACATTGTTATTCGTATTTCTACCAATAATAAGCCCTGAATTATGGCTTCTTATTATCATGTAACAATGTATGAATTTTCAGTGCACAGGTTTTTTTTTTAAGTGGTGTTGGACGTACTCTCCTCTGACGTCAGGCGCTAATTTTTAAAATTAAATAACTCCTAAAATAATAGTGATATTTGAAAACTTCTTGTGCAGAATTTATTTTTTCAATGTTCTCTATAATTTTAGGACAAAAAATATATATGTCAAATTTTGATGTCAGTTGCCCTTTGTCATTTATATTCATTTTAGATCTTTTGCAACTTACCAAACTTTTTTTTATTGCGCAGCATTTGCTAATAAATGGTTTGGGTGTTTACTAAATTGCCTTCAATGCTCACTCTAAGCCTACAGTTCGAAGCGCCAGCAGACGGCCAAAACTTAAAACTGAGCTTTATCTTCACAGGATTCGTAGCCGGGCAAGACAAAGCTTGACCACCTGTTAATCTTAACACCATGAGCTCAGCCATGAATGGCAACAACATCGCACTGGCTAGCCGACTTTTCTCATTTTGTTTTTCTGTTAAATGACAGCCAGAATTTCACCCTCTACCTGCCCTTTCATTTGGGCACGACCTTTTAGAATCACCCTGGCCGATACCGATATTCCTTACCTATACCGAACTTTAAAGTGCTATAACTTTTTAACGGAGCCACAGTTCGAAAAACGCGACTAGACTTTTTAACATGATAATGTTTTAAGGCTGGACATCTATCTATAAAAAACGTGATGCGAAAACCGACACCAAAAAGTGTTACGGAAACAGTTTTCCATTGTTGATACACGTTTAACCATTGTTGGCGCCGGCTTGAAGCACACGCCGGAACTGAAAAGACACGTGACCATTGTTGTTTGAGCAACAGTTTTTTTAGCACACTAGCAGAGGTACCCGGCATCGGATCGGGTCTGCGCGTGCTCTAAACATTAATGAGATGGTGCGCGTGGAGGATGCTGTTTTTGTTTTGTTTGTTTGTTTTGTTTGGTATTAACGTCCATTTCAACTGCCATGGTCATTTCAGGACGGCGTTATAGGGGCCGCAAATTTTGCCTCGCAAGGGTTCTTTAACGTGCAGCCGGCAAACGACTACACGGGACCAACGGCTTTACTTCCCTTCCGAAGGAAGTGCGTGATCTCAGGATTTCCCCCTGAAAAATCCTCGTCGTCCTCGGCCGGGATCGAACCCGCGTACTCGGGCATCAGAGGCGATCACGCAACCGCTGAGCCACCGAGGCCGATTGTGGAGGATGCACGTGAATGACGATTATTGAAAGGGCAGAACGGTCTCTAAATCAAAAGAATTTTATTATTCGTACGGAGCTTGTTATTTATTACGATAACTTGAAAACGAATTAACTTTTTTGCACTCTGTTTTCACCAATCCATTACTATGGGACAGAGCACGAACAAGTACGAACGTGAGATAGCCGGAATAGATACGTGCTCTAATGGTATCAATGTATAAATGTTACCCCCTTAACAATTTCATATAACCAGATTTGGCACGTAATATATCATACAAATCGTCACAACGTCTCTTGAACGAATATATATAAAAAATAGTGACAGCAGATATTGGTCTAGTGGCACGTGCACGTGTATTTCTCATGAATGAATATAACGCATAAATAACGATAGTGTGAATTTTAGTAGTACGTGTTTTAATGGTACCAAATGGTACTGTAAAAACTTTTAATGCTAAGATATGGCATATAATATATCAAACAACTCGTAACAACGTATCACGAGGGAATATAACGAGTAAATAATGATAGTGGGAATTGGTTTAGTAGCACCTTTTCTAATGGTACCATTTGATACCATTAGTTACTGTCTGAACTTTTAATGCTAAGATATGGCATGTCGTATATCAAACAACTCGTAACAACGTGTTACGAGTGAATATAACGCGTAAATAATGATAGTCGGAATTGTTTAGTAGTACATGTTTTAATCGTGCTATATGTTACCTTTGGAAACTGTCAGTGCTAAGATATGGCGTGTAATATATCAACCAACTCCTTACGAGTTGTTAGACCTATTGTTATCCATAGCTTATTTATATCAAAAGCATATTGCTGTTAGGCTTAATACTATCTAAAACTAAATGCTGTGAGATATATTGCTAATTAGTAGTAGTTAGTCGCTTGCTTCAATAGTTGATGGTAACATAGAAACACTTTAGCAATTGTATATGAAAAAATAATATATGCTTACACATAATGCTACACCAATTGAGGCTCACTTCGTTTAACATTATGTGGGAATGCCTACAAATTAAAAAAATTTTACTTGTTCAAATATATAAAGAATAATTTCACTCTCCATTTAAGCTTTCAGTTCTTCAAGTTTATTTGTTTAAATTTTCTCTATACATTTGTTTACATGAATAGTAATTTACAATTTAGTTTTCATATTTATATATTTTTTCTAAAGTGTTTTAAAATGTTGGTTAATTCTATATAACCATGTATGATGCTATAATACGAAAATGTGCTCCCTTTATCCGATTTGGCGGTAAAATCATTCTTGTTTAAATCTTTACTACAGAGATATTATGAATTACTACATCTCGTATATTAATGTGTGGTAACAGATAGCGCAACTATACTTCGCTCTCTCACCTAGCCATGTAATGGCCTACTGTTTTGTTTTCAGCGTTTTGAATGAAGACTAATGAATCGTAGTGTATTGGTTGGTTGGTTGATTAGAAATTTTGGCGTCGACTTCTAAGGTCATTTTGCGGCTTTTACACAAGTCATAACAGTACGCAGCCCGAGAAACAAACATCCATGCCCACGGCGGGACTCGAACCCACGACCAGGCGGACTCGAGTACTTAGAAAGCCTACGCCCTAGCCCTCTCGGCCACCTGGCCGGCCCTAGTGTATTGGAATAAACTCATTTCCATTACAATAAATATATTTTATATTTTACAATTTAATTCATAATTTATTATTTTGAAACATTTACATCTTTTGATGGTTTTTGAAGTCTTCAACTTATCTATATTTACGCCCTGGTTAGATAATTTCTATGTACTTTGAAGTGCTTAATTTATTTCTACAAATTCCTTTCTCTCTATAGTTAAGAATAACTTTCCAGCTAAAGAGAGCGTTACGGGTGAATAATTTTAATTTTTTGTCATGCAAAATACACTCTTTTTAAGATTTTAGATACTGCAAAAAGCTTACACGTGCCGTGTTTGTTGTCCCGCATTCGATTGTGACCACAGACGCGAGTAAGGAGAGAAACCTTCAGTATAGATACTATGTTTACTCGACATTTCGAGAGACTTGGTACTCGTGCTTATATTTCATACTTCAGTTATTCTAAGCCCTTATTCAGTATTACCGACGTACATGATTCTGTAGACTCGTCCATTGATAAATAAATAAAAGGTTTATGTACTATATAAAATATTTATTTATTTGTTGCATCTTAAAACATTATCATGATCAATGTTTCGGGTTGCAGATTCGAAACTAAGTCATCTTTTTTGCTCAGAGTTTCATCCTCTACATATCCTTTTACACAAGTGAAACGTCGTCCATTTACACCCTGTATATAGCTAGGAAAACAGGGTGTGCTAAATGAGCTGGCATCCCAGGATGTTTCGACCTAATTACTAATTATCTTTTGTTTCTTGAGCAACCAAATTTTTATCTAAAAATATGTTACACTCTCTTCTAATTAACTACTTCTGTTTCAAGGTGTATTGTTTGTTTTTTTAATTTTCAGTTAATTGTTACATTGTTTCAACTGACAAATGAGTAGTGGTGAATGATGGCTATAAGGTGACTGAACTCACACACGTTTATAAATACAGCTCGCTCGCACAGCCTGACGCAGTGTTTGAAATCATTAGATTTTTAGGGTTTTAGCATCATCTAAAACCCTATTAACAACGGTACAGATGTACACTATATGATCAAAAATATCCGGACACCCCTCACAGATCATCGATTGGCCCAATGTCACATGATAATGACTTGCACATCATTTAAATAGCTTCCCACACCTTCAGACACAACTCTGCTTGGACATTGGCAAGAATGGGTCGTTCGGCAGAGCTCAGTGAGTTCCAACGTGGAACCACCGTTGGATGTCACCTATGCGGCAAGTCCGTGCGTGACATTTCCAGCCTTCTTCAGATACCCAAGTCAACAGTAGGCGATGTCATTATGAAATGGAAGATCCGGGGATCAACAACAGTTCAACAACGAACCGGTAGACCCAAGAAACTAACGGACAGAGACCGTCGAGTGCTTCGTCGTGTCACCCGCAGCAACCGGAAGTCCTCGACGGAAAAAATTGCCACAGAGTTTCGAAACGCCTCTGCAAATGATGCCAGTACCATGACAATTCGTCGGGAACTGCACACGATGGGATTCCATGGCCGTGCTGCTGCCCACAAGCCCCACATCAGCAGGGTCAACGCCAAGCGACGTCTGGAGTGGTGCAAAGCCCACAGAAACTGGACAATGGACCAATGGAAACGTGTAATGTGGACAGACGAATCTCGCTACACACTCTGGCAATCCGATGGACGAGTTTGGGTTTGGCGCATACCTGGAGAAAGCTTTTTACCTGAGTGCACAGAGCCCACAGTCAAGTTCGGAGGAGGAGGAGTCATGGTGTGGGGCTCATTTTCATGGTACGGACTGGGCCAGCTCGTTCCTGTGCAAGGAATCATGAACTCCGACTGTTATCTGAATGTTTTGGACAACTGTGCACTTCCAACGTTGTGGCAATTTTTCGGAAACGGGCCATTTCTCTACCAACACGACAATGCTCCGTGCCACAAAGCGAGGCGTGTACAGCAGTGGTTTGCGGACTCAGGGGTCGAAGAAATGGGTTGGCCGGCACAAAGTCCCGACCTAAATCCTATAGAGAGTCTGTGGGATGAATTGAAAAGACGCTTGTGGGCCAGATCACATCGGCCAACTTCTGTACCTGAACTGATTCTCGTTCTTCGGGAGGAATGGAGGAACATTCCGGAAAGTACCTACCAACATTTGATGGAAAGTCTTCCCCGAAGGGTGAAAGCTGTGATTCGGGCAAAGGGATGTGCAACGCCCTATTGATTTCCATGAAATCGTGGCTAGAGCGCAAACGTGCATGTGTCCGGATATTTGTGATCATATAGTGTATGTCTTTATATGTGTAATGTGTATGTCACACACCATAACTTTTGAAAGGATTGACTAGAGGCTTGAAATTTTGCACACACATAGGCCCTATACATAGGACGGTGCGAAAAATATAGCGAATCCTCTAGGGTGGCCTGAGGCCCCTCAGGGACCACTTGTATGAATTTCATGGGCCCTTTTTTATCTTTTGAACAAAGAGGCCTAAAATCTTAAAATTTCATAAATTTGTAGTGCGGTTCTAAAAAAATAAAACCAATATACAAGAAAAGAGATAGAAGCCTCTAGGGCCCCGCCAGAGGTCCCGAGGCCCCAAATACAATTGAAGCTATAACATTTGAACAGAAGGGCCTAGGAACCTGATATTTTGTATATTCATTGTGTGGTAGTAAAAAAAATATTGCAAATATACAAAAATTAATATAGGCCCCAGCAGAGTCCCAGAGGCGCCAAACGCAAGCAAAGCTACAACTTTTAAAGGAAAAGGTCTAGAAATCTGAATTTTGTTTACTTATAGAAAAGTACGTAAAAATTTAGCTAATATACACTAAAAACTGGTATAAGCCTCTTGGATAACAGGGGCCCTGAGGCCCGAATCACAAATCAACCTATAACATTTGAACCAGAAGTCCAGAAACCTGAATTCTTACATATTTATAGTGTTCCTTAAAATTTTAGCTATTATACATTAAAACTTAAATAGTCCTCCAGGGCCCTGGCTGGATAAAAACTGATATAGTCCTCCAGGGTTCTTAAAAAATTTAGCTAATATACACTAAAAACTGATTTAAGCCTCTTAGGCCTCGACAGGGGCCCTGAAGCCCAAATCACAAATCAAGCTCTAACATTTGAATAATAAAAAGGCCTAAGAACTTGAAGTTTTATATTTTTACAATGCGTTACTTAAAAATTAAAGACAATATACAAGGAGACAATATAGGCCTCAGGGCCCCTGGCGGCCTCAAATACAATTGAAGCTATAACATTTGAACGGAAAGGCCTAGTGACCTGAAATTTTGTTTACTCATAGTGTCGTATTTAAAAATTTAGCTGATATATACTAAAAATTATATAAGTTTCTTGGCAGGGGCCATGCGGTTTCAATCTCCAATCAAGCTATCAATTTTAAATCTGAAGTCCAGAAAACTGAAATCTATACAGGGTGAATACAAAAGTCTGAACCCCCCTTTTATTTTTTGAACCGAAGCAGATATGTCAATTTTGATGAATCCAATGAATAGGAAGTTGTGGGTGGCCTATCCCATGGTGCACTTTTCATCATCCCAAATATGCAAATTAGGACACATTCAAAATTTATCTCAAAAACCGTAAGGGATAGAGAAAAAAACCTAATTGCAAACTTGTTCAGCATAAAAACTCAAACAAAACAAAAAAATCATCCAAATCGGACCAACCAATTACCCACAATCACGTGGTGAACTGACGCCACAATCACCATAACACAATTGGGTACGGAACCTAACTGACGCCAAAACTTTGTGAATGTGAGTATGGTAATTTATGTTAATTTTTTGATTTGCATGCTTTACATGGTGGAAATATCAACATTCAGTTTTCCTTGTGCCTAGGGATAGGCCACCCACAACTTCCTGTTCATTGGATTCATCAAAATTGACATATCTGCTTCGGTTCAGACTTTTGTATTCACCCTGTATATACACTGATTGGAAGAAAGTAATTGGACACCCATCCACCCGGCAAAAAATGGACCTTTCCGCTACCACACGAGTCACTACTGTATGGACATGCAAACATAGTCATCAGACAACACCATTGACTCTAACTGAAGCATCATGCCGCGACAGGCGGAGCTGACAGAGTTCGAAAAAGGTGTCCTGGTGGGAATGTCGCTCCAAGGCGCATCCATACGAGAGATTGCCAGGAGCCGGAACCACGCCGAGATATCTAGCTCGCTCCGAGCAAACGATATATTTTGTATCATCTTGCTGCACGCTTTCGCGCCACACCTCCACGTCGAAGTGGGTGATGGCTAGGAGATTAACAGGCGAAAACGGGCTTGGCTGGATACAGCCGTACTTTACTAGACCGGAATATCGCTGAATTTTCCCGCAGTCGGGCGACCTCACCTCCATCGTGGGAATTCGCTCCTTACCCCGAGGAGAAGCTGAAGACGGGACTCCGTTTCTCAGCGAAACCTGGTCCGCTCCAAAACATTAATACCATGAAGCTTGGTATTAAAATCTGCTCGGCTGGACCGTTCCTGTCTCCATCGTTGGTCGCTCATCGAATTTTCTCCATCCGACTTCGACGATTTTCTTTTTCCGATTGTCGAATTTCGCTTTTTCTTCCAGTCGCCTCCCCTCGCGCCGCCAATCGAATCTCCCGCTCTTCTCTCTTCGCGTTGAATTTCGGGAGCTACTCTCCAGCGAAAAAAACCTCGCTGTAACAGCAATGCTTTCAAAAGCATCCAGCAAGTGTTTTTTATTTATTGATTTTATCAGATGTACATTGTTTATTGGAAAATCGTGGCCTGTGTCGATTGAATGTTTTGCTACGGAGGACTGGTTGGCTTCTTCCATACTTCCTGCGTGCTAAATGCTCTTTAAATCTGGTTTCAATGTTACGAAAAGTTTGCCCTTAACCCTAGGGCATTGAGCACATCCAATTTCGTAGATTCCTGACTTGAGGAGTGGCGGTATTTTGTCTTTTGGGTTGGAGAAAATGCCCTTGACTTGGTTTGGATTACTAAAAGAAATGGAAAGATCAAAAGACTTTAAAACTGAGGTGAGACCTCTGATTAGTTGTTTATTAAAAAGTATTGAGATGGTTCTTCCCTTGTTCTTGGTTTTTTCCATGATGGTGATATCATGAATGAATTTTTTGAACTGTCTTTTCCTGAGTAGGTCCGTGATAGTGCGTTTGCTGTAGCCGTTCTACGTTGCGATGTCCTGTATGAGGGAAATTTCTTGATTGAAACGTTCTTGGTTAAGTGGGATATTGATGGCTCTCTCCAACTTGGAAATGAGAGTGGACATCTTCTGGTTCCAAGGGTGGCTCGAGTCACTGGTAATGTAATTAAGGCTGTTTGAAAGTTTTCGATAAACTTCGAATTCCAGGTGATCTAGATTCCTGATGATTGTGACGTCGAGGCAAGGTAGTTTATGGTCTTTTTCCAATTCAAAAGTGAAGTGTACTGTAGGGAAGAAACTGTTTAAATGATTTAAGAAAACATTGTGTCACATATTTTATTAGAATAAAGCAGAGAGCGCTAAAATACGTCACAGAGTTAGGTTGGGAGACGGTTATTAATGAATAAATCACTTTAATACCTTTAAAGTGAACTTCAGAAACAAAACGATTGGAATGTAAAATTATGAGCTATTGAGATTCTTTACAAAGCTCAATTAATAATTTTTTTTACATTCTTTAACAGATAACAAGCTTTAGCATTTAAATTGATTTATTTCCAAATCAGAACTCGTTTGAAATTATACAATTTACTTGAGAGATTAACACAGTTAAAATATGAATTTCGTGAAAGCGTGGAAAGGGTTTCTCATCGGAGTCAGGAACTTCTTTTTTCAATTGCTTCGCTCCTATCCCTAATTGCGTTGCTACTGAATTGAATAGGAAAGTAGGAGTCTTGTCGTCCAACTTGACCGTAGGAAAACGGCCACCTAAGAAGGTAAGTCGACCGACTGGAGGTAACTATAAAACACAATGACATAGATATTAGCAGTATTGACCTATCCTTCCCCACAGGTATAAACTGAATAATATATATAAAAACTTGACTGAATAAAGATTGATACCGCACACCGCTAAGCCGCTCACCATGCGCGGTAAGCCGTGCTGGGCCCAGCCGACGTTACCGGCAATAAAATCAATTCGGGTATATAGATGGCGTTCCTTGTATCCAGCCGGGATGAAATTGTTTTCGCAGTTCAATTGGCAAATGGGGACGTTGCTGATTTGCCGCTCCTCTTCAACCTGGGCATAAACCCCAAAGTTGGATCATTCGTGATAGTCTTTTTTGCATTAAAGTTCAGTTCAGGGTATGCACTAATTTCATTGGCGACTTTTAGGGAGAATTCAACACTATTTTACCGTTATCACTATTACTCTGATAAGTCACTAAATTCTATCGTAACTATTGTTCTGTCTTATTTGCATAATATTTTACTGGCACTCGGAAACACACACTTCTTGTCTAGCGGCCACCGGGCATTCTCGAGATGGGGCATTGGAAAAATTTCGCTGCTGCAAAATCCTTGTCTGCCAGTTTTTCCAACGGCTCGAATATTCCTGAGTAGGCGCATAACGCGAGCCTTTAACGACTCTGGTACGAAAGGAACGTTGCTCGTTCGGATGCTTCAACTCTTGCCTCTTCACAATATCCTTCTTTCCGTTTCTTGTGTGCATAGAATTAAAAGTCCTACTGGAGCCATAGCTATCGCAATTCTCCGCGTTGCTATCACTTAATCGCCATCCTTTCTGTCCTCTCTTTTTTCTCAGGAACGTCTGCGATTTTTCTCTTACTTCTCGCTGTCGAAGCTATCACCCATCTATCTGTTTTTCTAAAATTTTCCCTGCTCGCCTTCCTTCCTCCTTTTCCAACCAATTGCCTTCTCCCGCCGTGTTGCGTCTCACGGCGCGTCCGATTCTCGCTCTCCGGGGAGTGACAGCGCGCTCGCTCTTTTTTTAATCTGTCGCTTCTTGACGATGTCACGTCTCTAAAATTAAAACTATCCTTTTTTTGCTTTTTTCGAGGTGACACATTGATATCGCATTTTTTGGTATCAAATATCGTGAAGATATCATCGACATATCTAAACCAACAGTCTGGAAAATAAAAATTAGTTGTTTTGAGGACGTCCTCGAAACTCTTCAAAAAAACCTGGGCTAGAATAGGGCTAAGGCATGAGCCCATTGGGGTGCTTCTAACCATTCTGTAAAACTTTATCCTTAAATCTGAAAAAGTTATTACTACACAATCTAGTTAGTGTCAAACATTCTTTATGGACGTTAGATGAAACCTTATTTTTATGCATAATATCATTTAGAATATTGATTGTCTCTGGCATCGGGATGCTTGGAAATATTGAAATTATATCAAAAGATACCAGAATTTCTCCATCTTTAACTTTTCTGTGCTGTAACTTATTGATTAGGTCTACGCTATTTTTAATAGAACCGTCGAAATCGGAAAAGTTTTAGAGTTTTTAAAAATCGGCAAGCACACGCTCCAGGCGCGGTCTAAAGGTCCGACAAACGTTACGAATGGAGTCTTTCTTCATGGCGGTCCACGCGAGGTTCACAGATGCTTTCAGCTGGTCGACGTTGCTGTGACGGATCTTGTAGGCCTGGCTCTCGATATGCGCCCACACGTTTTAGTCAAGAGGGTTGAGGTCGGGCGACTGAGGAGGCCAAAAGTCCTTCGACCAGAAGTTCATGTTCGACCCCAACCACTCTTGAACGGTCTTGGCACTGTGGGCCGGGACACCGTCCTGTTGAAAGACGTAGTCCGCATTCCTCGTCACCTTTTTCACCCAGGGCAGAACGTTCTTGGTCAAGATCTTCTTGTAGTCGGTCGCCACGACGCCGAGCATCATCACTGAGGCCGGGAGCTTGGTTGTAGTCACGTAACGGATCTCAGAGATGTCCTGGCCGAAGCTGACCACGCGGTCGTTCTGCTTGTTGACGAACGGGTCGACTGTGAAGGTTTTTTCATCAGAAAAGATGACAATGCGATTGACATGGCTCTTCAGGTCGTTGAGAAGGCGACGACAGCGTCCACGACGTTTTTCTCGCATGCCATCCGTCAGCAAAGGTCTTGCTACGCGCCTCAAACTCTTTCCTTCCTCTTTCTTAATGGCTCTGGACAGCGTGGCCACAGAAATTTTTCTTTTTCTTTGCGAACTGTGTCATTTTGAGAGTCAGTTCACGTTCGAGGGCTTTTCTGCTACCCACACGATTGATAACGCGAGGTCTGCCTGCACGTGGGCGATCTTTGAGGTCTTGCACTTTCTTCAGCTTCGCTGCGACTCTGTAGACAGTCATCCGGCTGACGTTGAGCTGCTTAGCGATGTCAGTCTTGTTGTGACCCGCTCGAACGAGCGCAGAGATCTCGATTCTGTTACATTCCATCGCAATATCCTTGCATCCTAATAGTATTCATTCTACCTATATACGTTTATATCATGGTATCGCCCACGTCTTCAACAGCACCTGGTCCGTGGATGCTTCCACCCTCCGATATCGACGCCTCCGCAAGTGTAACAGAAGTTTTGCAAAACCCGGTACACATATCCTGACATGCGCGCGGCAGTCAAAAAGTTCCCGGAATGACGGTATAGCACTCTAATAGTAGGACTTAAGGCAACGCTTACCTAATCTTCAAAGTAGCACCCTTGTGAGCAGTCACACTTGCACCAACTTGAAAGCATCCGTGGAAGGCTTCTTGTGGAATCTTCCGGAGCTCGGCCCTTGCGTTCGACTTGATGTCCTTCATGGCTGCTAAACGTGCCCCCTCAGGGTCGTACGCGAACATCTAAGACTCATCACCAGGATCCTGCGTGCTTTTGTCTAACAGATCGCCAGCAACCATCATGCGCAATTTCTTCTGATCCGTATGGTCAGCTTCCTCGGAACAAACTTCAGACTGACGCGTCCCATCTTCAAATAATCGGAAAATGGCATGAATAGATCCGTGAGAGTTACCAACTTCTTGCTCCAACTCCGCGATGGTCATTCTTCGATCATTTCGAATTCCGACAATGCGACGAACGACCAACACTCACATCTACTTCGAACGGAACAGTAACGAAACGGCACACAGAAATCTGTCAAGCCCTATTGCGCCTGCGTGCAGAAATGCTGTTCTCCTTTCAACAAAAGTGGGATCGCTCTATCTTATCATTCGTTCATCGTCTGTTGAGGAATTCCAGGAACTGTTTGATTGCCCCTCGTATATAAACCTTACAGAAACACCACAATCCTAAACATCTGTCACATAGTAAGGAAATTCCTACACTTAGACATTAATATTTTACTTCCACTGACACAATTTTCCCCTTCTTTGCATCTGAGCCCCTTGGACTTGATCCTCTCTTGGATCCACCTCTGGGAATCTGGGATCAATTCAACCTCTATCAAAAATTGATAATGAAATCCAACTATACTTAGCATATTATAAAGTGGAAAAGAGAATACGAAGATGTTCGATTGACATATTCACTATTCGGATCTTGAGATCTCTAATCATAACCATTGAAGGCGAACATTATAAAACTTTAGATTCTTTCCGAAAAAAAAGATATTTATTTTTCTTAGAAAGATGTATTTAAGAAGCTGAACAGGTAATTTTTGTTTGAAATGTATTAAAAAATTTTGCCGACGTGGATTCCATAATATAGACTTTAATTCCTCCACTGTACGAAAGCTTTAATTTGCAAAGTCGGCAGTATTTTTAGAGAGAGAGAAAAACAGATAAAAACAAAAACAAAGGAAGAGAGAGAGAGACGGATACAGAAATAATAGCAGTCTCCAAATTGAGTGACAAAACAATTAAAAACTACCAAGTAAGTTTATAGTTATTGGTTTTACAATCAAAATTGTTGCTAAAGCACGCATTACAGGATAACGTTAAAACAAAAAACTGGACTGCTGTAACTATTTACAGCTTACCGAATGGTTTCTAAAGCAACTGCTTGTTTATCAAACAAAATGGATTTTAAACGATAGATAGTTCCATTCAAATGCTTTGTGTGCGCTCTGGTGAACGATATCCTGTTTACTTAGAAATATATGAATAAAAAAAATTTAATTAGATCTTTTCCGGAAGCAATAGCTTATTACGACCAGATAAGATAGATTGGCCAAAGAAATCATTATGAAAATGACTTATAGGTCAAGCCAAGTGGCGTGAAGCGCGTGTAATGGATCATTTCCTGCAATTGATTTAGGTGCACTTGCGCGCATTGGTGAATCCATTAAGTAAACAGACAAAAAAATTCTTAATGACATCATTCATTTGCTTACTGCGAGCAGACGATAGAGCTAATGTTCGTGATTCTCTGATTCTTACGTAAAGAAATGGCCGAGGGATTACATATTATAGATTACTCCGTCATTTTTACCTGCCCATCGTTTAATCATTCTAACCCTGATTCGGAGTTTCAATCATTTATATGAATACGACCTTCGAAAAAAACGTATATTTAAATGTGAATTTGACTTTTTGTGATATACAGTAATATATATTTTTACAAAACTTTTGTGGAGTGTAGTGCATGGAAGGAATGTTTTCGATTTGGCTTTGACGAATCCCATAACCGTTTTCGTAGGTTTATTGTGATGGCTGTTGTGCGACTAAATAGGAACTACCACCAACGTTACGACTTTGTTAATAGAAAATTTTATAACATCAACTCAAGGCACATTTCTGATGGTGAGTATTATAGATCAATTTTCACTGTGGACCGAAATAAGCGCAATAAAATATTCCCTTACAACGAATCCATAAACATATCTGTGAAGAAAAAAGGAGATTATCGAAAGTATTTACGGTTCATGGCACTATTGGCGTGTCTGGCTCTTTTCCTTTGGCAAGCCAGTAGCCTCCTCATTAAATTTTTCAATTCTCCGCCAGACTGTAAAATGTCTTACCTAAATAATGGAACCTACTTTTTCCCAGATATTTCCATTTGTTCAGATACTTTCCAGACTAACCCTTCAATACGCCACCTTTTGGAATTGAACCACAACAGCCCTCCTTCTCGTCCTCCTGGTCCTCCTGAATCTCCTGGTTCTCCTGATCCACCTGATCCTCCTCCTCCATCTCTCTACCAGGTCTTCTCGAGTAATATTTCGAACGAGGTGATATGGAGTAATACCTTCAATTACATACACAGGACTGAGGCAAGAATGCATTCGGTAAATTTATCATAAGAAATATCTCTTTACGGAATAATAGTGTTTATAACGTTTGTATAATTTAATATATAGACCAGAGCATTATTGAGACTTTCCTATTAGGTCTTGATTAATGGCCAGTTCGAATAATACTAGTCAAAATTCAGTTAATGCAAGATGCGCGAGCTTTCAATTAAATGAAACTAATCTCAAGTCTTAAAAATGTAAATAAAAACAGGAAATAATGCTATAAATATGTAATAGCTCTATATTTGACGCTAATTTTTCAATCATGGCGAAAAAGCATTTTGCAATGAACATACATTTGTTAAATATCCATTATTATTATTATTATTATTATTATTATTATTATTATTAACATATCCACTCAAAATTATAAATACTTTTCATTGTAAATCTTTTTCATTTACTACAATTGGTGTATTAACAAATCAGATACAAATTACAAATGACCAAACTTTTTTTGCCATATTAGATGTATCGATGCACATGATTAAGTTATAATCTTCCAGGATCACATTTCAGATGGAATGACTCTGATTGATAATGGAATGTCTGTTTCAAATGAATTTTATGATTAGCGCACAATAAATATCTTGCATAGTTTCTATTAAACAGAAAATAGCGATAATCAGAAACTGCCGCAAAAATAATGCTAAAAGTTAAAAAAAAAAATTGAGACATATAGCATTCCCTTAAAACTAAAAAGCAAAAATCTTGTTAAATTTAACCGAGAAAAACTAAGAGGTTCTTAATCTTTTCGAAGTTGCTTTTGATTATAAAAATATCAACGCAACGTTTATAATAACTTGAATAAAATATTTCCTATCCTATCTGATATATTTAAAAAGAATTTTCTATTTATCTACAGGGTGCCCCACAAAGGACTCCCTGATTTTAAAAGTAAATATCTTGGAAACGGAGATCAATAAAAGAATGAAAGAAGTGGTATGTTTATTTCGATAGCCGTAAAAACTGATGCAGAAGTTTCAAATTTAGTTGCAGATGTTGCCGACTGGTGGCGCTGCACACTGTAGTCGCGCATTACAGAGTCCGAGAAACAGGCTATGAACTCTCCTTTGCAAGCAGCCATTGCAATCACATCACTTCACTTTTCGCAACACAGAGATAGCTCCACGGGATACTTGACTTCATCCACTTCCTTCAATACCAGGTCTATAAAAGATTTATAGACCTTACTTCAGTACGCTAGGTACAGCGCCACCTGTCGGCAACATTTGTAACTAATTTTGAAACTTCCGTATCAGATTTTTACGGCTTTCGAAATAAGCATACCACTTGTTTCATTCTTCTATCGATCTCAGTTCCCGAGATATTTACTCTTAAAATCAGAGAGTCCTTTGTGGGACACCCTGTATATGTTTTCAAATAATGTTGATAAAAGCATTATTGAATATTGTTGGAATGAAATATTGTTAACTTCTGTAATAAATGCGTGGCGCTTCCCAGCGAAAGGAAAATATATTGTTGCGCGTTTTTATTTTTAACACTACTGCATAAGGCCCAGCGCGAGTCTAACGAGGAAGACAGGCTCTGGCTACGGTCTTCTACATGATCTGTAAATTAAGGTGGTCGTTGATCTATCCCATCCCACCAATGTTGTATCAGATTAATGAAAAATATCACTATAGAGGGCGAACCTTCTCATCGGGTCGGATTGGTATCCATTCGCAATGTTTAAAACCAGCATCGCAAATTGACCAGATTTTAGCAATTAATTTAAACCATGGTCAATAAGTAAGGCCATATAAATAATTCTTATTTGTTGACCAAAGAAATGCGAATAAAATCAGGGCCATATTAGACTGGACACCACTAGTAGCAGAAAAAGTCATTAACCCGAGTTTTTTGCCTTGTTTAACGACCACCTTTATTTACAGATCATGGTCTTCTAGAAACTAAAAGGCCTGAATATGGAAAAGATAAAATATAGTGACGTCATTCTAGCGGTGCTCGAGCAACAACACCTAAAAATCAAGGCCTTCTCACTGCGTCATCAAACGAGGGTTGACAATCCTCACTGTTTACAACAAACGTAAAACACTGAGTACAACAGGTATTTTTTCGTTTGTTGTAAACAATGAAAGTTGGATTGTCAGCCCGGATTTGATGAAGCAGTCAGCAGGTTTTTTTTTTAGGTGGCGTTGGCTCGAGGCCAATGAGAGACAGGCCTGGGCCAACACCACCTAGACAGAAGGCCTGCGCACAGAAATGTCATACATTGTTACATCATCATCAAACGGCCAAATTTAGGGCTTATTATTGGTAAAAATACGATTAACAATAGCCGCTTTTGTGTGATGTAACAATGTATGACGTTTCTGTGCGCAGGCCTTCTATCTTGGTGGTGTTGCCTGGGTACTCAAAAGTCACATGACCATCGGTCTTCAGATAGTAGAGTCATTCATCTCCTGCCATTTTCCATTGTTTAGAGAAGCTAGGGAATTCAGATCACGTTAGGATGGACTTTGTGCGATCTCTGTGTAACCCAGTATGATCTGAATCCCTAACTTGTATAGTTATTTTATTTATATAGTTGATGCCTAAAATTAATAGTGAGCTTTGTAATGCATTCAATAGTTGGTTTATCAATTATTTATTTAAAATATGTAGAATACACTAATGTCAATAATTCCAGCTGCATTAAAACTGAAAATGAAACTAAAATTTCTATCTTACGATAGGGCGGCGCTGCATGCGCTATAGGCCGATTTACATGCAGCGCCATTTTTCTGCCCTATCGGGAGCTAAAAACTTTAGCTTCATTTTTCAGTGGCGTTGGAGACCATCTACTGTCTAAAGACAATGCCATTGGGGCCCGGACAACAATCCATCCTTCATTGTTTCCATCTTGGATTTTAAAAATAAGTGAAAATTGAAAATTTTTTCGTTTGCTGGAAATAATGAAGGATGGATTATTGCTTCGGACCCCGATGGTCTGGTGACTTTTGACTGCCCTGGCAACACCACCTAAAGATAAGGCCTGAGCCAATGCCAGCTAAAGAAAGGCCTGTTCACTGAAATATCATGCATTGTTACATCATCATCAGAGGGCGAGATTTAGGGCTTATTATTGGTAGAAACCCCTAATTGTTGGTAGACATCCAATAATAAGCCCTAAATGTCGCCCTCTGAGACAGGCCTGGTCTTTAGATGGCATTACCTCAGCGCGGAAACGTCATACAGCAAGCCAACGAGAAAGGCAGGCCCCGGAGCGGAAAAGTAACCTGACCATAGGGTGACCAGAACGTACTATTTCAGTGTACTACCCTGCAATAAGTAAGCGTCCTTTTTTTTTTTTAATAAAAACGATAAATATATATTAATTGGATATTGATAGATTTAATTGTAAAAAATTACTTGTCTCGGATTTGTTCCGGATTCTTCACGGTTGTTTCAGATTAGCATCCTAAAAAATCTGGTCACCAATCCAACCTTGACTGTTTTCAACAAACGAAAAAATATTGATTGTTAAAATCCAAGATGGAAACAATGAATGTTACATTGTTACTCGGACTAGTACGGTCAGGTGACTTTTTCCGCGCCAGGGGAACACCACCTAGACAAAAGGCCTGCGCACAGAAATTGTATACATTGTTACATCATCATCAAACGGCCAAATTTAGGGTTTCTTATTGGAAGAAATACGATTAACAATAGCCGCTTTCGTGTGATCTAACAATGTATGACGTTTCTGTGTGCAAGCCTTCTGTTTACGTGGTGTTGGCCAGGGCCAGTCTTTCTCGTTGTCGACGTTGTTAAAACGTCATAAGTAGTTATCTTTAATCGCATTTCTACTAATAAAAAGTTCTAAATTATGACTAGGTCGTAGCCAACGAGAAAGACAGACCCCGGCGCAGAAAAATCACCTGACACCATACTAGTCCGAGTAACAATGTAACCTTCATTGTTTCCATCTTGGATTATAACAATCGATATTTTTTCGTTTGTTGGAAACAAAGAAGGTTGAATTGTTGGCCAGACTACTATGATCAGGTGACTTCTCCGCGCTGGAGCAACGCCTCCTATAAAGAAAGCCTCCGCACTGAAACATCATACATTGTTACATCATCATACTTCCTCCATTGTTAACCACATTTCTACCAATAAATGACTTAGTTTCGAATCTGCAACCCGAAACAATAGAGACTTTTTGCAACCTCAAACGATATGCGAAATACGAAAGGCGAAATGCAAAAGATGACATTTCGTCTTTCTCCTTTCGAATTTCGTTTTGAGAGTTTTTGCACCCGCGAAATAAGAAATGCGAAAAGAGAAATGCGAAAAAGAGAAAATCCAGACTTTCGATACTGCCAACATCAGGTTTTACTTCTACACTGCTCAGCTCACTCTGATATCTGATTCTCAGCATCATGGCAGCAAGAAGTAAGTACTATTAAAAATTAAAGCTATAACTCATGGTGGGATTTAGCATTGTGTTAAACAACTGCGAAGCAGTTTCCCGTCGGACGCCATGTTGGTTAACGTGAGGAACTTGCTGTCAGAGCGTGGAGGTTGGGCGCAGCACGCATGCGCGACGACACATTTGGTTACCAAAGGTGGCAACGAAATTTTTTAGAATTTTCGTATTTCGTTCGACCAAAGCTGGCATGACCAAACGGTACATGGCAGTCACATGACCAAAATGCCACCTATCACATTTCACCTTTCGTATTTCGCTTGAGGTTGCAAAAACTCTCTATTGAATCATGATAATGTTTTTAGATGCAACAAATCTATACATATAATAAAACTGTAACGTGTCCGTGGTTGTTCGCGCATCACGCAAAAACTACTGGACGGATTTTGATGAAACTTAGTATGGTTTTAGATTACAGTCTGGGTCTTCAACTAGGGTACTTTTTTCTGCCTGAAAATGTATCATTCCTACGGAAAAATTCCAAAACGGCGCGATTGAATGGTAGTTAAACTTGCCAACAGATGTCCTGCGAGTTTTTAAATTCGGGCAGCAGTAGTTAAACTTTAAACTTGCCAATAGATGTCGCCAGATAAGAGATACGCCTTCTAAATATGCCTTCCAGAATTCCAGAAAGAGGTGAAATCTTTCTCAGGACTCCAGAAATGCTACGAGAATGAGCCAAATACAAATGAAGTACGTGATGGTTATAGCTTTTAACTTAGTGTAGTTATAATTTATTGTGTGGGTCAACATTTAGGCTACTTTTTCCTCTGGAAAACGTCCCATTCTTATGGAAAAACACAAAACACTGGACCATGCGATGTTCAAAAGCTTGCTAAAAGATGTCCAACGAGTGTTTTAGATTGTTTTAAACCTCGCTATGGTTAATTTTTTTCCTTTTGAGGTTAAAAAAATACTACATAAAAGAATTCTACGACAAGAGTTGCCACCAGTCCCGTATTGGTCTTTTTTCACCGGACTCCAGTTTCAAACAGCCATTCTCGGGTATTGCAGCCGTTACTGCAGGACTCGCAATTCACTTTGAAGGTTTCGATTTCAGAAACAACTCAAAATCCTTGGCCCTCCGACTACCATGGATTAAGGGGGGGGGGAGATCAGGACGGTTCAGAAAGTACGCCAGCTTGTGTAAAAAGACATCATGATTTTGAAAAAAGTCCATTTGCACAATAAGAAAAGATTAATTTAAAAGAAAAATTAAATTGCCATGAAAATGTTATTATCTCTGAAAAATTATTAATTAGATTAGATGGAGAAATTTTGTTTGATGAAGTTGGCAACCCTAATTCCGGTTTTGATGCTCTTTGTAGGTGGCAAATAACGGACTTTAAATTTTCTTTTGTGTATTGGTTGTTGTTGTTTAGTTTTTGTCCTTTGGCTGCAGTTTTTGAGCTTTTTTTGGTGCTGACTTTCTCCGTTCTGAGTTCTACGTGAGCGAAGCCGCGGGCACAACTAGTAAATAAATATTTTATGTAGTACATAAACCTTTTATTTATTTATCAATGGACGAGTCTACAGAATCATGTACATCAGTAATACTCAATAAGGGCTTAGAATAACTGAAGTATGAAATATAAGCACGAGTATCGAGTCTCTCGAAATGTCGAGTAAACATAGTGTCTATACTGAAGGTTCCTCTCCTTACTCGCGTCTGTGGTCACGATCGAATGCGGGACAACAAACACGGCACGTGTAAGCTTTTTGCAGTATCTAAAATCATAAAAAGAGTGTATTTTGTATGACGAAAAATTAAAATTATTCACCCGTAACGCTCTTTTTAGCCGGAAAGTTATTCTTAACTATAGAGAGGAAGGAATTTGTAGAAATAAATTAAGCACTTCAAAGTACATAGAAATTTTGTAACCAGGGCGTAATATTATAGATAAGTTGGAGACTTCAAAAACCATCAAAAGATCTAAATGTTTCAAAATAATAAATTATGAATTAAATTGTGAAATATAAAATATATTTATTGTAATGGAAATGAGTTTATATACACTAAGATTCATTAGTCTTCATTCAAAACGCTGAAAACAAAACAGTAGGCCATTGCATGGCTAGGTAAGAGAGCAAAGTATAGTTGCGCTGTCTGTTGCCACACATTAATATATTTCATAATATCTCTGTAGTAAAGATGTAAACAAGAATGATTTTACCGCCAGAGCGGATAAAGGGAGCACATTTTTGTTTTATAGCATCATACATGGTTATATAGAATTAACCAACATTTTAAAACACTTTAGAAAAAATATATAAATATAAAAACTAAATTGTAAATTACTATTTATGTAGAGCTTATTCATGAGGTATACAATATGGCGGCAGCAGCTTCAGCTCAGACTTTGATTGGCGGCAGCAGCTTCAGCTCCGCCGTTGATTGGCAGCTGAAGCTGCTGCCACCATGTTGTATACCGGCTTTCACACTGATTGGTTGCTCCGGAACGACGTCACTCTCATGAATAAGCTCTATAGAGAGAATTTAAACAAATAAACTTGAAGAACTGAAAGGTTAAATGTACAGTGAAGTTATTCTTTATATATTTGAACAAATAAAATTTTTTTAATTTGTAGGCATTCCCACATAATGTTAAACGAAGTGAGCCTCAATTGGTGAAGCATTATGTGTAAGCATATATTATTTTTTCATATTCAATTGCTAAAGTGTTTCTATGTTACCATCTACTATTGAAGCAAGCGATTAACTACTACTAATTAGCAATATGTCTCACAGCATTTAGTTTTAGATACTATTAAGCCTAACAGCAATATGCTCTTGATACAAACAAGCTATGAATATCAATAGGTCTAACAACTTGTAAGGAGTTGGTTGATATATTACACGCGATATCTTAGCACTGACAGTTTCCAAAGGTAACATATAGCACGATTAAAACATGTACTACTAAACAATTCCGACTATCATTATTTACGCGTTATATTTACTTATAACACGTAGTTACGAGTTGTTTTATATATTACATGCCATATCTTAGCATTGAAAGTTCCAACAGTACATATTGTACCATATGGTACCATTAGGGCACGTACTACTAAACCAAGTCCCACTATCATAATTTGCTCGTTATATTCACTCATGACACGTTGTTACGATTGTTTGATATATTACATGCCATATCTTTGCATTGAAAGTCCCAACAGTACATATGGTACGATATGGTACCATTAGGACACGTGCTAATAAACCAATTCCCGCTATCATTATTTACTCGTTATATTCCCTCGTGATACGTTGTTTCGAGTTGTTTGATATATTATATGCCATATCTTAGCATTGAAAGTTTCAACAGTACCATTTGGTACCATTAAAACACGTACTACTAAACAATTCACACTATCGTTATTTATGCGTTATATTCATTCATGAGAAATACACGTGCACGTGCCACTAGACCAATATCTGCTATCACTAGTTTTTTTATATATTCGTTCATGAGACGTCGTGACGATTTGTATGATATATTACATGCCATATCTGATTATAGGAAATTGTTAAGGGGGTATCATAATGGTACCATTAGAGCACGTATCTATTCCGGCTATCTCACGTTCGTACTTGTTCGTGCTCTGTCCCATAGTAATGGATTGGTGAAAACAGTGTAAAAAAGTTAATTCGTTTTCAAGTTATCGTAATAAATAATAAGCTCCGTACGAATAATAAAATTCTTTTGATTTAGAGACCGTTCTGCCCTTTCAATAATCGTCATTCACGTGCATCCTCCACGCGCACCATCACATTAACTTTTAGAGCACGCGCAGACCCAAACCGATGAGCTCAGTACGCCGGGTACCTCTGCTAGTGTACTAATAAAAACTATTACTCAGACAACAATGGTCACGTGTCTTTTTAATTCCCGTGTGTGCTTCAAGCCGGCGCCAACAATGGTTAAACGTGCATCAACAATGGAAAACTGTTTCCGTAACACTTTTTGGTGTCGGTTTTCTCATCACGTTTTTTGTAGATAGATGTCCAGCCTTAAAACATTATCATGTTAATAAGGTCTAGATTTGGTCGACTTATGATGATGTAACAATGTATGATGTTTTAGTGCAGTGGCTTTCTTTATAGGAGGCGTTGGCCGGGGCAGCACCTAGACAGAACGCCTGATAACGAAAATGTCATATATTGTTAAATCATCATTAGTCGACCTGAGGCTAACGAGAAAGACAGGCTACGGCACTGAAAACTCACCTGACCAAGATAGGTCTATCAACAATATAAACTTCATTGTTTCCATCTTAGATTTTAACAATCAGTCTTTTTTTGTTGGAAACAATGGAAAGTTGGATTGTTGCTAGACCTATCTTGATCAGGTGACTTTTCAGTACCGGAGATTAACCACCGAGAGAGAATTCTACCAATAATAAGTCATAAATTTGCCCTAACTATGATGATGTTACAATGTATTACTTTC
>JAHWFO010073014.1:95219-136029 GCA_023313115.1 Rhysida immarginata
ATCGCGTAAATAAATCGTTTCCAGACAAAGTGCTATAGAACATCTTCGTCTTCTTTTGACCTGAAGAATATGTCACTAAATTTACTGTACATAATTTTGAAACACCCTGTATAAAAGCAGAAAAAAAGAAGAAAAAAAAGAACATTGGCTAACAAAGCCAAGTCAATCAGAAAAAACAAAACAGTGAAAACAAAGATAGAGTCAATAAATAAATGATTAGACAATACAATATATAATTATTATATAAGTACAAATATGTAAACAGGAAAAAAAACAAAAAAACTTAAGAAAATAAGTACAAATGCAAAGTATTGGCAGCAGCCAAGTTTATGTCTTTAAAATGGTTAAAATAATTCTGAATTAATTTATTCACCGGGTTAATACGCGCAATATGTGATCTCCATCTCAAAACAGAATCAATTACATAGCCCCTACGGGAAATCCTAAGGGATTGAAATTAAAATCAGGTAACAGAACTGGCACAGCGATTCTGCTATGCCAAATACTAAGCAAAATGTTAAACAAACAAATACTAACTAAGCAAAATAATAAACAAAATAATAAAAAATAATAATCCATCAATACATCCACCCATCCACTATTAATAATTTTTCAAGTGCTGTCTGTCTGTCCCCTTTATAGACTCGGTTCCTGTGAGAGTCTATAAAGGGATCTAAACCACCTTTAAATGGATTATTTTGGCCGTGTAGGAGACGCTGGGGTGGGAAAGGGGGGACGGGGATTAGTTCCAGTTTTTTTACTTTAAATATTTTTTTTGCAAAAATTCAATTTTTATACATGTCAATGGAATTTTGTGTGCGTGGATCAGTTTGTAACGTCATGGTTTTATTTCCAATGGGTTTTGTTAATTTGATTGAGCGCGTAGATCTCCCACCAACAACAGCAAACGAACCGCTGAATTAGAAAATACGTTTCTGGAGTACTGTCCCAATTTATTTCATCTGTCCTTAGTGTTTTTGGCTCGCATTTGAAAAAATGGAAATATAAGAAGAACGGTAAACGAGTATTCAGGGCCTAATCACAAAGTGACCCTTCCTTCCTAAATTGTCCCAATATTTATCGTTTAAATGAGTCCTATTGTAATAGTATTGTTATTAATCTAATTCAACGCCTTTCCGTCATGCCTTTCTTCGAAAAATTTTCTGAATCCAAATTTTAAAAAGTAATTTTTTTTTAATTTTTCACCATTTTTAAACAATTTTTTTGCAGTGCAGATATTTAAATTAATTTTTCTCTCATTGAACAGAAAGTTTTGTCCCAATGCTTATTTCCCCGTTTTTAAAACCGACCTTAACACTACTATTTCTTTTTATTATGAAGCATAGAACAGTTTTTTATATTTATTAAATTATGAAATAATAGTCAACCAATCAATCAATTTTTATTTTTCCGTTTTTAAAACGGGGATTAATACTAGTTGTGACTTAAATTGCTGGCTGAACTGTGAACATTTACTCCTAGCACATAATCTTCAGCATGTTCTAAATATCAGGTAAACTGCATCCAACCTCAAATGACGGATAACTAACAAGGGAAGTGCAAGACCTTGTCTTTATCGTACAGTGATTAAATTTGGCATACAGTTAGCAACCATAGAGTAGAGTATGAATACCAATTTCAGGTGCCGCCATCAAGTAATATTCAAGAAAAGTGTATGTAAACTTTTCGAGCATTAGTCTAACATAGGTTTATTGATAATGACAAAAAAGTTGAGAAAAAACAATTAAATGAAATTTACTGGTTGCAACAGTTGTCGTGCTCATGGTCGCGCCGGATTGTGATCACAGGATACAATTAAATCTATATTTATAAATTTTTGGAGCTTACCTTCACTAAACTGCACGCGATGCCGCCTAACTTCAACTGACGCTAACCTCTGTTCCTGTTGTTGGCGGCAGCTGCATCTGTGCATGTGTAGTCGACCTTTTGTGTAGCCCATGCCTACCAAGTTTGAGCGACATCTGTCGATGACAGGCCCCTTGTACTTCCCTTGTAAGTTCCTTTTATCCAAAGCTTAATCTTTTGTTTTGCCCATTATATTACAAATAGACGGTTCTTTGATAATTTTTCAATAACATTTTTACATTTCTTAAGTATTCAGACTCACTCATTCTTAGTAAAGGGAGTGGTATTTTATTTATTTTGTTTAAGAAATTAATTTATCCATTTACAACCACCAGTGTACCAATAATTCTTTTTGCGTGTTTAGTGGAGGAGTACCCTTCGATATTTTGTTTAAAAATTCTATATTAATATAAACGGTTCAAGTTTAAAAGAATGATTCTTGAATGCCTATTCTATAAAAAATAATTAATTTAACTGTGTTGGTCTACACGTTTTTGAGAAACATCCGATTTATCTCTTACTTAGTAGGCGTATCAATATGTGTTTGATTAACTGTAGCTTCATGTGACATTTTTTTATTCCTTAAAGAGACGCAGATTCGATGATACCGACAGCATTCAAAAAAATTTGACATCTGCACTGAAATCTATTCCACAGCTAGACTTCAGAAACTGCTACCTGCAAATGGCAGCATCGCTGGATTAGTGCATCGTTTCTAAATTTAAAGTAAAAAAAAAATTAAAAAAAGTTTAAATTTCAGAGACAATCTGAAATGGAGACCTTCTATACTCTATGAATAGAGATAACAATTATATACTTTAAAAATTTATTAAATAGCATTTTATTTCTCTTAATTATTAAATAACATTCAATGGTTATTGTTTACAAAATAATCCAAAAAAGCAAGTTATTCCACAGTCACATCAGTAATCGAAAGAAAATCACTTTAAAAAAATCAATGTCATATTTTTCGTCAAGTTGCCTGGAAAAAAAACGAGGGCCTCTGCTATGAGTCAGTACGTCATCCATGGAACGTCCGATTTCTAGTTTAAGGTCCTCTGAATATCGATCTAAGAGAATGTCGATTTCGATCCAAAAAATAATCGATTACGGTACTTCATAAACTAAATAATAATGCAGGCTGCATCAAGTCTTCATTTGATTTCAAAATTCTATATATTAAAAAAAAAAAACCCACGTCAAGTTACAAAATCTTCAGAATATACTGAAGTAACTTATAATTGTTCAATGTGACATATGCTCGATACTCAAATTGATCAAGTCTGATGTATAATTTCCTGAAACGTTTGATTCCAACCTCTAATGCTTTGAGCTGTCGGTGTTTCAGTTCCGTAAATTTAATGAAAATCACGCTGCGCGGTAGTTACGGACTCTCACTTTTTGAAGCGAAGGCTTTGTGCTGCGCGGTCACCATCTCGACATAAACTGACGGGAGCTCACTACGCTTTTCAGGCGCGCCCGGTAGAGGTCTAGCGGAGTGAAACAAAACTTGACGACCTCCTCTTTTCAATGGAATGTTCGTTTACCTGTGATCAATAGTTGTGGAGCTATAGCATTTTGAAATCGGATGAAGACTTTTGATACACCTTATAAATTGAAATAACAGATATTATATTTTTTTATATTTTCCGCATAATCATTATTATGATTAAGTCAAGTCTTAATATATTAGCTGCAGTCTGCTTGTCATGTGATTCGGGTGATCGAACTCACCACGACAATTTCGCACGTCATCCAACGAGGTACTTTTGGTGGTCATCTCGCAAATTAACGGATGGGATGAGAATAAGTAATGTAGGAAGAAGCAGAAGGGAGAAGCGGAAGAAGAGAGCTGGGCACAAAACAGAAGTAAAGTTTACGGATAGGAGCGAGGAAGGAAAAAGGTGCGAGTTCTTAAACGACGCAAAGAAATACTGAAATACGGTGAATGGGAACACGGCGGATACAACGGAGCTTGAAAGGCAAAGGGCTTCACTAGCTTAGAGAAGGATGAGCGACGTGAATAATACGAATCGGCGCCTGCTGCAGTATTTCGCCCACGCAGTCTAGCAAAGTTGGCGAGCCTCGCTGTAACGAAGGACGTGAGCGAGAATGCAACCAGGCGATAGTGAGCGGCTTTGCGGTTGGATTACAGGGCACCGAGGCCTCCACAATATGATAACCTCGTGAACTTTCGAGCGACGGTACATACCAATATTTTTATTAGCCGTAGAACTTTCTGTGCTATTGGTAGCGATGAAATTCCGTCGGACTTCCAATTAATAGGAATGAGGCCGTATGGACATGCGGCTTATATCGAAAGCAGCCTGGGCTTCCCATTATCACGCCGTAATAGTTCCGTGATTTTAACTCGCACGATTCAGCTTCTTCCTACTTTCATAGCTTCATAGGTGAAGATGTTTGCTAACGTCATTGACTCTTTTCTATCATTTTTCTTAGCCACATTACATCTACTGTTAACCAAACTATGACGTTGTTGTATATCTCATCAAGTGCAGTGACTCTTATTCAAATTACTCATCTGGACTTCGGGGTTGGTTATGGAGTCGTTCGAGAGACATCTTTCCTGATTTTCCTAGGCAAGTGAACAGGAGAATTTTTCGTCGCTTTGCAAGTTACCAAAGGATTTGCATCGTGCTTCGTGTAATGAGATATCTTCAATAAATAAAAAGAACTTTATTTATTACATTACAATTTTGACTTTCTTTATTTGTATTGGTTTTCCTGTAAGCAAAAGATAATAAATCAGCTTTATTTAAACTATTTTTCCGTCCACTCGCTCTGTCCAGTCTCTGCGCTATTCAAATCTTCAAAAACATATTTTATAACTTTACATTATTTTCCATTTTTTCACCATTTTTTTTTAGGGTTTCTCCTTCACAGAAGGTGACATTAGAGCTGATCATTTTCTGAGAAACGAGACATATTTATCAGCCACAGGGATGTGCATCACATATTATATAGGTTAAGTATAATTTTTCAACTATTCTAATATTTTACGCGTAAAAGAAAATATTTACAAAAGAAAATTAATTTGAAATATGCTCTTAATTCGACAAATACTCTTTTATTTCTTGCTACTATCCAGATAGATTAATCAATAATTCTGGGCAAAATACTTTCATGCAACTTGAAGTTGACTTCACTCCAGGGATAAGGAATTTTATTCAGGTAGCATGGATACTTAAAAGTAGTTATAAAATAAATAATAATTTGCTATTTTCTTATATTAATTGATTTTAAGAATGATATTAATTTTCATAAACAAAAAGATATGCAATAATATGAGACACGTTTAAATTTAACCAGAACAATTTTATTTCCAAAATCGTAAAATAACACAGTAAAGTAATACAGTGTAACACAGTCACTTTTTAAGAATACACTTGTTCCAGCGTTCTGGAAGCTTTCGTATTCCAGTTTCGAAGAAATCTCTCGATTGACGTCGACACCACATAAGGACTACATTTTTCAAATCATCAGTGGACATGAATTTCTTACCTCCTAAGAATTCTTTAGTGGCTCACACAGTTGATAGTCACACAGCAACAAATCAGCTGATGTAAGGAGCCAAAAAGATGGAACTTTTAATCCACAAGAAAAATTGAAATACCGGATACGTATTTCGGCTACCAGGTAGCCATTTTCAGCGGTGAGAGACAAAAATAAAAAAGAAAATAAAGGCTAAATGCTAGAGAATATATAGACAAGGGGGGGAAGGGGTAAATTGCCAGGAAATATCTCCCATCGGTTAAGCGGAAGGGATATTAACGGCTCATTGACAAAAGTTAAAACAATGGGCCAATGAAACAAGAAGAAACATCTTGCCAATAGGAGGAAGGAAAGTAAACTAAAACATCTTAAGATTAATTAATAAAGATAATGAAAAGAGAACATACAATAGAGTACGCTTATAGGAGCCGCATCGGAACAGAGGACATGGCTCTTATATCCGGACTGTAAGGAAAAATAAATAAATTAATTAAAAAAAAAACATTAAGCAACAAACAACAATAATAGTAATTAATAATGATTAAGAAACAAAAAGAAAGAAAACAAGAAGGCACAAAATCACTTCAATAAATCAAACAGAACAGAGTTTGAGATCGGCACTTTGTCCAAATTTAATTACTTTTTAGAATTTTCAAATAAATAATTTAATTACGTTGGGGAGACAATTTCAATGATAACAATATTCCCCAAAATCAAATTTAAAAAATTGAGTAAAAACCCCAACAATAAAAAGAAAACAGAAAAAATTAAATAATTGTTAAAAAAAAACCTACCCCCTTCCCTATTTGAAATGTAGCAAAAGCACTACAAAAATTAAAAATTATCAATACATGAAATTTATGATTACATAAAATCTAAATCTCCAAAAGGTCATTTAATTACATTGCATGAAGTCTAAATGTCGAGACGAAATTTACGTTCTATTCCAATAAACATGGAATACACAAGACTTTTTTTGATGAGTTCTCCAGGAACAGTTCTGAAAATGATCCGGAGAAAACGCCCAATATCATGATTGCAGTGTAGGAGTATACCAAACTTTAACGTTTTCTAGGGACCAACCTTCAGCTTCAGAAGGTGGAGAAATTATATAAATTAACTTAAGAAATAAAAAATATGAAACATGACAGGAAGCCACATGATCTTTCGTAAAAAGTAAAGTATCAAATTTTCAGAAATTTCAAAATAACAATTTAATCTAATAATGGTTTCATAATGGTATCAGTAAAACACGAATCATGGAACCAATTTATTAATTTTACGTTATCTTCATTCATGACATGCATTCCAAGTTGTTTGATATATTGCATGCCATATCTTATCATAGAAAATATCAAACGGACCTAAATGGTTCAACTAAACCACGTACCTTTAAAACAATTTTGATTATCATTAATTTTACAATATATTTATTCATGACACATCATTCCAAGTTGTTTGATATACACTGAACGACCAATTTATTAGAGACACCTCTTACGGAAAATGGATCGGTCTCCCAATGACACTCAAACAATGGAACAGGCCGAAGCGGTGTATAAAAGGGATGCATTGGATCACAAGTTGCAGTCAGCAGCAGAAGTTAACCGAATATGGGTAAATCCAAAGATTTGACCGACTTTGAACGAGGCATGATCGTTGGAACTCGACGGGCGCAGTTGAGCCTATCGCAAAGCGCGAACCTCCTCGGGTTTTCCCGTGCAACAGTGTCAAGGGTATTCCGTGAATGGCAGTTATGCCAAAAAACATCCTCCAACAAACACAACTCCGGGCGAAACAGGGCCGTGGATGAACCAGGTCAACAGCGACTGGCACGAATCATCCACAGCAACAGGATGGGACCAGCCCAACAAATCGCAGCGCACTTAAATGAGGGAGCATCCCAACCCATATCGGAGCACACGGTGCGACGCATCTTACAAGGAGCTTGGTTTAACAACAGGCGGCCAATACGGGTACCATCGCTGTCGCCGCAAAATAAGAAAGCGCGCCTGCTGCGGGCACACAGGCATCGCTACTGGACACTGGATGAGTGGAAGAAGGTCGCCTGGTCCGACGAATCGCGGTTCCTACTTCATCATGCGGACGGCAGACAGCGCATCTGGCGCAGACAGCACGAGACCATGGACCCATCCTGTCAGCAGACAACCGTACAGGCGGGTGGAGAAGGAGTGCTGGTCTGGGGTGTCTTCTCTTGGGACACACTGGGTTCTCTGATATCCGTAGACACATCCCTGAATGCGACACATTACCTGAACACTGTTGCCGATCAGGTGCACCCGTTCATGATGACTGTGTTCCCTGGTGGTGACGGACACGTTTCAGCAGGGCAATGCTTCCTGTCACCGTGCTCGAATGGTCTTCAACCCGATCGAGCATTTATAAGTTAGATATAAAAATAGCTTGAAAACCAATAACTCTATCAGAAAATGACTGGAACACAAAGAATATGCAAATCAAAACAAAGGCCAATTTCAAAATAACGGAGTATATAAAATTAATTGGATGAAGTGGAGAGAACCATCCGACGCCTTCCCACTCTACCGTCCAACCTGCACCAATTATGGAACGCTGTGATGTCAGCCTGGCTGCTGTTGCTCCACAACGGTTTCGACACCTTGTTGAATCCATGCCAGTACGTATTCAGGCAGTTCTCGCCGCTAAAGAAGGCGCAATACGCTATTAGCGGGGTGTCTCTAATAAATTGGTCGTTCATTGTATTACATGCTGTATCTTAGCTGAGTTTTTTCCATCAGTAAAATTTAAAGAATAAAAATTTAAATAGTTATATAGTCAAGAAGCATTGTTACATTAAATTTATATAACTGTTTAAATTTATATTCTTTAACTTTTACTGATGGAAAAAAATCAGTTAATACTTTCAAAAAGTTTATTATACCTGATGAAGGTCTTTGAATGACATGACCGAAAGGCCTCGTTTAATTTTCATGTGATGTATTCTTATTTCTTTTTCTTAAGCTTGACATATCACTTATAATATTCTTGTATCTTAGCATTGAAAGTTTACAATGAACCATAATGGTTACTCTAAACCAGGTGCGTTTGAGCCAATTTCGACTATCATTAATATATGTTATATTCATCATGACACGTCATTCTAAGTTGTTTGATATATTACATGCCATATCTGAGCTTTGAAAGTTTTCACTGAACCATAATAGTTCCATGAAACCACATACCATTGAATTTATTTCGACTATCATTAATTTTACGTTAATATTCAACCATGACGTGTTATTCCAAGCTGTTTGATATAATAAATGCCATATCTTACCATTGAAAGTTTCCAGTGGACCATAATAGTACCACTAAACCACATACCCTTGAACCAGTTTTGACTGATATTGACCATCAAGGAAGACCATCACGTGTCTTCACTTAACTCACAAGCTTTTTCTCTGCTTTAGCTATGGAATGCCAAAGAGAGAATAGCATTTGGCAGTGCATAGGCCATTTATACTTGGAATTGTGTAGTGAAAAACGTGGTCCCCTCTATTTTTTGTGACCTTTTGAACCGGAAGTAGTTCACCGATTTTTTTCCACCAACGAAATCAGTCTTTCGTTTTTCCTAAGTTGTCGAATGGCGAAAACGGAAGTCGAAAATTCGGAAACGTTCGAACGCTAGAGCACTAACAGACAGACGGACGGACGGACGGACCGACGCACATTGTGAAAACATAAGTACCTATCGGTTCTAATAATCTAGGAATGGAAGTCGTCCATCGTTCTCAACTTGATGTGTGTATTTGATTGTAGGAAACTTGTTATTTAATTCGCTAAGAAAAAAGCTAATATTGCATTAATTGGTGTCAAAAACAGCGAATATAACGAGTAAATAATAATAGTGGGAAATGGTTTAGTAGCACGTGCCCTAATGGTACCATATGATAGCATATGGTACCGTTGGAACATTCAATGTTAAGATATGGCATGTAATAGACTGAGTGAGCATACAGTTGACTCGCGATAATCCGACATTTGACAGTCCGACACCACGCTCGGTAGTCCGACGCCGCGTCGGATGACTGTCAATGAATATAGTCTTTGGTAATCCGACATGTTTGATAATCCGACACCCGCTCGGTCCCGTAACTGTCGGATTATCGCGAGTCAACTGTATTATTATGACCACCTGACATGTTTATGCAAATGCGCGCACGGACGTCGTCACAATGTTGCTAGCGGGCCGAACCAATATAAAAAGGGAAGCCGAGTGTCGTCGACAACAGTATACGTGTTCCATTCTTCAACTATGGGTAAACGACACGAATTAACAGCCTTCGAACGCGGGATGATTGTAGGTGCTCGGAGCTATAGAGCGAGTATCAGCGAAACAGCAGCATAATGTGAATTGTTTAGTAGTACGTGTTTTAATGTTACCATATGGCACTGCTTGAACTTTTAATGCTAAGATATGGCATGTAATATATCAATCAACTCGTAACGACGTGTCATGAGTGAATATAACGCGTAAATAATGATAGTGGGAATTGGTTTAGGAGCACGTACCCTAGTGGCACCATATGATACCACATGACACCACTGAAACTTTCCATGCTAAGATATATTGCTGTTAGGCTTAATAGTATCTAAAACTAATTACTGTGAGACATATTGCTAATTAGTAGTAGTTAATCGCTTGCTTCAATAGTAGATAATAACATATAAACACTTTGGTAATTTAAAATGAAAAATAATAGATGCTTATACATAACGCTTCAGCAATTGAGGCTCACTTCGTTTAACATTATGTGGGTATGCCCACAAATTAAAGAACTTTTATTAGTTCAAATATATAAAGAATAACTTCACTCTTCATTTAACCTTTCAGTTATTCAAGTTTATTCGTTTAAATTCTCTCTATACATTAGTTGACTTAATTGGTAATTTACAATTTAGTTTTAATATTTATATATTTTTTCTAAAGGCTTTTGAAATGCAGGCTAATTCTATATATCCATGTATGATGCCATAACACGAAAATGTGCTCCCTTTATCCGCTTTGGCGGTAAAATCATTCTTGTTTTATATTCTGTCGTTAAAACGGTTATACACACAAGCGCCAAACTTGGCATAATTGTAGTTCAAACTCTAAAGTATTACAACAAATAATGAAAAACTGGCCAAGTGTGAGTTGGACTTGCGCAAAGCCAAACATAAAATCTTTTTTCAGGTGATTTGTCAATTTAATATTTGAAATTTTTTTTGTTCAAAACGCTTATTTTATAAATTTGGACACTTAAACTATTATAGGTTATATGTCTATAAAAGCCGAAATAGAGAACACAGTGCCACCCCTCCAGAACTTGACATATTTTGGTAAATATATTATATGGTAGTACGGAACCCTCGATGCGCGAGTCCGACCAACACCACCTCTACTCAAAGCCTGAGCGCGAAAATTTCATACATTATTACGTCATCATATCTAGTCATAATTTAGGGCTTATTATTGGTAGAAATGCGATTAAAGATGACTACTTATGACGTTTTAACAATGTATGACGTTTCCGCGCTCAGGCTTTCTCTGTAGGTGGTGTTGGTCCGACCCGCACTAGTCCAATTTATTTTATATGCAGATGAACAGAAGCCTATATTGTTGCAGAATATACTTTTTGAACACCATTGATGCTCCACTTTCATTTCTTTACCCTTCAACCTGTACGATTGACACCCGTCATGCGACGGGTGAAATTTCTAGTCTACACTATATGATCAAAAATATCCGGACATCCCTCACAGATCATCGATTGGCCCAATGTCACATGATAATGACTTGCACATCATTTAAATAGCTTCCCACACCTTCAGACACAACTCTGCTTGGACATTGGCAAGAATGGGTCGTTCGGCAGAGCTCAGTGAGTTCCAACGTGGAACCATCGTTGGATGTCACTTATGCGGCAAGTCCGTGCGTGACATTTCCAGCCTTCTTCAGATACCCAAGTCAACAGTAGGCGATGTCATTATGAAATGGAAGACCCGGGGATCAACAACAGTTCAACAACGAACCGGTAGACCCAAGAAACTAACGGACAGAGACCGTCGAGTGCTTCGTCGTGTCACCCGCAGCAACCGGAAGTCCTCGGCGGAAAAAATTGCCACAGAGTTTCGAAACGCCTCTGCAAATGATGCCAGTAGCATGACAATTCGTCGGGAACTGCACACGATGGGATTCCATGGCCGTGCTGCTGTCCACAAGCCCCACATCAGCAGGGTCAACGCCAAGCGACGTCTGGAGTGGTGTAATGTGGACAGACGAATCTCGCTACACATACTGGCAATCCGATGGACGAGTTTGGGTTTGGCGCATACCTGGAGAACGCTTCTTACCTGAGTGCACAGAGCCCACAGTCAAGTTCGGAGGAGGAGGAGTCATGGTGTGGGGCTCATTTTCATGGTACGGACTGGGCCAGCTCGTTCCTGTGCAAGGAATCATGAACTCCGACCGTTATCTGAATGTTTTGGACAACTGTGCACTTCCAACGTTGTGGCAATTTTTCGGAAACGGGCCATTTCTCTACCAACACGACAATGCTCCGTGCCACAAAGCGAGGCGTGTACAGCAGTGGTTTGCGGACTCAGGGGTCGAAGAAATGGGTTGGCCGGCACAAAGTCCCGACCTCAATCCTATAGAGAGTCTGTGGGATGAATTGGAAAGACGCTTGCGGGCCAGATCACATCGGCCAACTTCTGTACCTGAACTAATTCTTCGGGAGGAATGGAGGAACATTCCGGAAAGTGCCTACCAACATTTGGTGGAAAGTCTTCCCCGAAGGGTGGAAGCTGTGATTCGGGCAAAGGGATGTGCAACGCCCTATTGATTTCATGAAATCGTGGCTAGAGCGCAAACGTGCATGTGTCCGGATATTTGTGATATTATAGTGTATATTCTTTTAAGAATATCCGTGTTTCACTGTTTGATCGGAAAAATGATTAAAATAGTTTAAACTCTATAAGAAGAGAGTGTCGATGTTTAGAAGCAGTCAGAGCCGTACGCAGGAAAGGGGGAAGGGGTGCAACCCCACCCCCCCCGAAATTGACCATCTTCCATATAATTCTGTTACATGGGGGACCCCCCCCCCCAAAAAAAAAGGGGCCCCCCCCCCCCCCCCCGCCGAAATAAGATCCTGGGTAAGATGTTGGAGGCAGTGTAAATTTACAAAAGTCTTAAAACCGTTATAATGCATGTTATTTTACCTACAGCTCTAATTATTCTGGGCAACGCCAGATGCCTCTGTAGTATTACAATAATCCTTGCATATCAAAAATCAAACACACGTTTCACTGCACTGTTTAAAAAATTAAAAATCGATCGAGTGGAATATCATTCGCTTAAATGTCATTTGGAACTACCTTTAACTACATTGAAAAGGATATTAGCAATTACCGTTTTAAAAAAAATCAAATTTTGCATCGCGTGCGATCGTAGAATAAAAAACTTTTCATGATCAGAAAAAGGCCTGATATCAGAATACAGAATCGATATAACGACTGAGACATTATATTAATCGATTTAATACATTAAAATTCTTTATGTTAAGTTCCATATTATTCTACATTTCTATTTTGTGTTTGTATTGGGTGTGTCTCCCTTATCAAGTTCACAACACGTGTAGTTATTTTAAGTCCAGTGTCGAGTTCACCATGCGTCATGTTTGACATTTAGGCATATTCTGAAAGGTGGGCATTCAGCCAGTAATTTTAATTACACATTTGTATAGAAAATGTTTTTTAGGAAAATTATATATGTGTGGATTATTGAAGCCAAAAAAGAGTAAAAAAATAATCGCTATTTAGGGTCTATTGTAATAATTTGTTTCCACAACGGAAATAGCAAGATAGGACAATATTTTTTTTGTTTTGTTTTGTTTTTTTTTAACGGAAAGAATTATACAAGCGTATTCATGAAATACATTCTTCAATTCTATGAACAAAACAGAACCAATCCAAAAGGTTATAAAGTAAGATTTGGTGAATATACGGAAAAAGGTTCTTAATAAAATGGAAATGTTTTAACAGTACAAAACCCAGCATGAGCTTTTTTAATCGACATTTATAAAAAAAAATAGTTGTTACCCGCGGCTTCGCCCGCCCGCGCCATCTGTTGAGGGGAATTACAAAGAAAACCCCAGAAAGTGGGGAAGGGGGGGGGGGTCGTAGGGGGCTGATTTTTGGCGAGAGAGCAGGTCCTTTATTGATAAGCCTGCCCTGAAAATTTCAAGTCCCTAGCTCAAACCGTCTAGGAAGAGATAGAATTACAGATAAATAAATAAATAAATAAATAAATAAATAAATAAATAAACGCAAGAGTTTTAGTATATAGAAGAGAAAATAAAAACTAAAACTACAGCTAAAACTAACTGTATTATCTCATCGAAGCTCGTTGGTGCTCTAACCAGGAAAGAGCAGGCTGTTATCTATATACTAAAACTCATGCGTGTATTTATTTATTTATTTATTTATTTATTTATTTATCTGTAATTCTATCTCCTCCTAGACGGTTTGAGCTAGCGACATGAAATTTTCAGGGCAGGCTAATCAAGAAACGACTTTTTTGGCTCTACAGAAAAACACCCCCCACACCCCCCCCCCCCCCTTCCCCACTTTCTGGGGTTTCATTTAAAATTATCTGCTTTTGCTTTGTAATTCCCCTCAACAGATGGCGCGGGCGGGCGAAGCCGCGGGTAACAACTACTCATTAAATAAGTTTTTCGAATTTAAAAGAAATCAATTTCGATTTTTGTTTAAGCCCTTACGTAGGCGCCTGATATTATGCAGCTTAATTTAATCCTTTGGAGTATTTTAAAATGTGTTATTAATATTTGGTTTATGGTCATTGTGGTACCTTTATTTGTTTTGCATGTTACAGTTCAAAACCATTTAGGCCCCCGTATCCATCACAGTGGTCTGATCTGACTGAGTTTCGAACTCAACAAAGAAGTAATCTCCAGATATCGATTAATGAAAACAGAGCCGAGAAATTCAAAGTCCTTTTTAGAAATATTGTGTTCACGAACGGACTCGACTCGCGGACAGAACGGGCTCGGCCATTTGCATGAAGCAGTTTTCGTTATTTAATAAACAAACTTAATCTAAAGCCTTTTATCAATTTCTAAATTTTTTGATATATTTTTATAAATTATCTTACAATTACGAAACAAATAATTGAAGGCTGCTGGAATTCTATAAAATAACAGAAAATTCATTTATGTAAAATATCATAATAGAGGAAAAGGTCGAAATGCGGCCCCCTGCTGGTAAGTTGGCCCTCCAACCTAATAAATCAACTGATAATGCCATGTAGGAAATAGGTAGAATATCCAATTGAACAATAACTAATTGCAAAATTTAAGATGAAGATATCGCTTCCTGTTCACTCATCTGTCAGTAAAGCAATGCTATCAATGCACGGCAGGTTCGAAAGCTTTTATTTTAAAATAGTTTTTTGTTTTAATTATTATAGAAATGTGCAAAGGAGACTATAGTTGTAATATACAGGGTTCATAATTAAAGGACCCTATTGCAAAGCTGCCTACAGGCGAAATGAGTCATCAGAAAGTGTGAAATTTTGTGGAGGACGTAATGAAGACGAAATCAGTCATCAGAGGGATGGGAATTTGTTTCAGCGTAAAAAAAAAATAGTTATGAATTTCGCCGCCAGAGGGCGATTTAATAACTAATTACATATTTAGCCACACATGTACAATAGTCTAATAAGTTCAACATGCGTAAAACTCAACAAATTACAACATAGCATGTTCCACATGGTATGGAACCGCAAGACGGCATGTTCCACGGAATAGATAGCAAATTTCTGCTTTATAAAATGGTAATCCGAACCATTCTTCTTTATGGGCCTCCTGGGCTACAGTATGCAAGTCCAGATGGAAGGACCTCCAAACATTCCAAAACGTTACCTTGAGGGCAATTGTCCAACTTGACACGAGAGTTTCAACCAATACTTCCATGGCTGAAGATTTCCATATACCTCCAATGGAAACCACGTTCACGAGTCGCTAAAGAAGCTGATGCCGAAGATTACGGACCATCCCAATCCTCTGGTTACAAATATTCTAGAGCACCCGCTCACCTTTAGAAGTTTTCTCAGGCATCGCAGGCCTCGTCACATTCCGGACATCAACGGCATCCAAAAGGCCAGATTACCGGATCTCCTAGCCCCTCCGTGCCCCTCGTCAATCAACAATCAGCTTTATCGTCCTGATATGAAGGATTACACTTTATTTTCTGGATGAGTTAACTAGGTTTCTTCTGGCTTCTTGCCTAGTTCAGTGTACTTCCCCTGGCTACTTCCAGGACGAATATGGCAGTGAAAGCATTGCTTCCTGATCGCTCGTTTCGTTTTTCCTTGCACTGTTCGATTGTCGATTGTCGAAACCTTTCTAACTTCGATTCCCGTCTGTACACACTAAAAAGGAGGGCTTGGCTCTCGAAATGTACAGGGTGACCATTATTGAGCTATATGAATTAAAACATCAAATTTTCAAAACCTACTGAGTTCATAAATTTTATTCAAATGTTAAAAGTAACTACAGATATTCGGATTTAGTTTATGACATGTTCGATATGCTTGCCATCAATGGCTAGTATGTGGCGCAGACGAAGAGCAAAATTCTGCAAAACTCGCTGAAGTGTCGAGACATCGATGCTTTCGATGACCTCCTGAATGTCTGCTTTGAGCTCGGCGATAGTTCCGGGGTTATTTGCGTTAACTTTGTCTCTAATATTGCCCCACAAAAATGAGTCACAAGAGTTGAGATCAGGAGAATATGGCAACCAAGCGATTCCCATTCCACTCGTCTCTGGGTATCCCAAAGCCAGAATGCGCTCTCTAAAGCGCTCTTCCAGGACTTCAAACGCTCTGTTGGTCCGATGGGGTCGTGCCGCGTCCAGCATGAACCACATCTTTTCGAAATCTGGGTCACTTTGGATAATAGGGATGAGATCATTTTCAACGATAATAGAACAACACAACAATACGAGTGCGCATGCTCAAAAAATCCCAACATGCCCTCTATTCAACTGCTAAGTTTTAACTGAATCTCGCCAGTTGTTCAAAAGTTATCAAGTTTTTTTCATGTAGCTCAATAATTGTCACCCTGTATACACCCTATGTAGTATTGTATACGGATGAATATGTTTTGCCGGTTGTCACTTGTCTCTGTCCGTGCATGTGTTTAGAGTACTGGAGAAAACATTTTCTGTTCGACTGCTCCACTCTTTGTTGACGCTTTCATACTGATTGACCACGTGAATGGAAATTCGCCAACCGAATTCGCCATAAGCTGTAATAAGAGGGAAATGGAAACAACACAAGCACATTTTGCGCAGCGCATTTGCTGCTGGTTATTGTTGTGCTCGCACATTTTTCGTCCGCGCGGATTAAGTGAAAATAGGCCTTTAGTCAGGCCGCCAATCAATCTGCAGGGTGTATCTAAACCCGTCACAAACTTCTGATGGTGATTCTCCCACAGCGAGATGAAAACAAAAGTTCATATAAACATGGTTCAGATAACGAACCGTTTATGAGATTTCCGCAGTTAAAAGTGAAGTTTCAGCAGCTGGTTAGATGGCAGGTGACATGTGGAGAAGCTGTAACAAATTCTTGAAATAACGTCCCATTTATTGGTTATTAACAGGTGCGCCTGCTAATAACTTCAGGTGTACCTAAACAACCATTCAGGGAGGTGAAACGGGTACTGTATTAAACTGTTTGTTATCCGACCTACCCCCCCTGAACGGTTGTGGTAGATGCAGGTGAGGTTATTAAAATGCGACGTAAATCATTTGCATACCACGGTCGTCATTTTGAACATTTGTTGTAGCCTCTCCGCATGTCACCTGTCATCCACAGAGTACAAAGCCAGCTGCTGAAATTTAACTTTTAACTGCGCAATCATTTTTATATGAACTTTTATTTTCATCTCGCTGTGGGAAATCACCACCGGAAGTTTGTGACACAGATTTAGATACACCCTTTATAATAGCGTCGCAGTCACAGTCTCAGAGAAATGAGACTCAATCTTTAGATAGAAGTAGACAATTACCACAGATTAATGAAGTTTATGCTTTATCTGTGACAATTACTATGTCGAAGAAATTAAACTAATGGCATCTTCAGTGATAATTGTATGGTTAAGGTGCTCCCTGACCATGGCCACTAAATTCACCACATATCACCATGGTGTCAATCATGTGGGGCATTCATCAAGCATGTTTATGTATTCATTTTCTCATTCGACTGAACTGCAAGATTTTAATCAGAAGATCGTAACCGAATTTTAACATCACTGTTACTAGGTTAAAACTTGGCGTGAACTGTCTTTGCGTGCGAGATGTGCCTCTCACGCATCGAAGATCATGTAGAGATGTAACGAATTATAAGGGTAAAATTATCATGTTTTCTGCATACTCAAGATTTTTGGCTAATAACTTCCGATAAACAGTTCGAAAGTTATACTCCTATTATTTTTAACTGTTTCTCTATTCAAAGGAACACCGTGTAACCTACCATTAAAATGCGTATCACCTCAATTGGTTTTACTTTTGCTGCAATTTTGCAGCGGATTTTCCTAGACTTTTTAATAAACTTTTAAATCGTTTTTTTTTTTATTTTATTATACAATCTTATCACGGTTCATTTTATTCATTTATACATTTTATTCCGTGAAAATTCCACGGGTTCCGCTAGTGGTATTATAAAGATGTATTTTTCCCATAATACCTATGCTTGATCTCATCTGATCTGTTTGGACTGGCCACAAAATACACATGATTATTTAAAAATTTTGAGCATTTTATTTCTTCCAAAAAATGATCTTTCATGCCAACATAATACCACACTCATTGCGCTTTAGTACCTGATTTTAGGATACCTTATAACTATTTTATTACTAAACAACAAAATGGGTAGGGGGCCGCATTACCACCTTTTCTTTTAATTTTAAATACATATTTTAAAAGAATTTTCTAAAAGTTAAAGTTTTCTTAGTGTTTCAGATTTTCTGAATGGCATGTACAGGGTATCTCAAGTTAAAGTTAACATTTCGAAGCTCATTACAGCAAAAACTATTCATCAGAAAATCATGAAATTTTGAGAATGCCTTAATTACATGGTGGGAATTTTTTCCAGAGCAAAAATAAAGTTAATTCCAAAGACCGCCAATAGAGAGCAAACTATAACTTAATAGAGAACGTAGCTATGAACTAAATTTTATGAAGAATCCTATGGACAGTTGCACGAGATTGGTCTACAACTCCAGCAATACGCCGAACAGTAGTTCTGCCCATGAAATTTGACATCCTGTCCTCCGTCATTTGTGTCGCTACGTCATTCACCATCTGAAGATCAACACTCTTTTGTCTTCTTCCTGGCTGAACAATCGATGAGCCTGTTTCTTCAAATTTTACAATCATTCTTCTTAGTCCGTTGACGGTGAATAGATCTTTTTATAACTGCTTCAAAGAATGAAATTTTCGCAAAGCTTCAGTAGCAGATTCACCATTTTGGTTAAACAGTTTTACCAGCAGAGCGCGTTCTGGAAGATGCTAAACAGTTATGACTTTGGTTCTACAGATGCTAAACCTGTATTTCATTTTGAAATGTGACTTCTATTGGTGGTTTTTTGAACTAACTTTTTTTTTTTTTGCTCTGGAAAAAATTCCCATCATGTAATTAAGGATTCTCAAAATTTCATAATTTTCTGATGAATAGTTATCAATAGTTTTTGCTGTAGCGAGTTGCGAAATGTTAAATTTAATTTGCGACACCCTATATATTACCATAGAATAATGGAACAGACAACTCCTAATTTTCATGAAATCTGGCGTGCGCGTTAAAACCTATATTCGCACGTCAACAGCAGAAATGATTTTATAACATTTGTGTGGATATTTTCTCGAGTGTGGAGAATGGCTACCATCGGATACCACTTTGCGGACATGTCTCTTCGGGAAAATTATCACAGCCACGTTCACATTATAGGTAATATCGTGAAGAAATGGAACACTACAGGAATCGAAACACGCATGCCCCACCCGGAGATTCCCAAAACTCACTGAACGCGACCGACGAGTGTTGAAGCACGAAGTTCATAAAAACCGCCAGAAACCACTCCAGGTCATCAACAAGAAGCTCCAATATGCAAAAAGGAAACAGTGTACATTCTAACAGTTTTGCGGAAGCAACTGCATGCACGCGGCAGTCATGGATGTGGAGCAGTACAGAAGCCAAACATCTCGCCATACCATAAGATTGTCAGATTCCAGTGGTGTTTGGAACGCCGACAATAGACTTTCGAAGAGTGGAAAAACATTTTGTGGACTGAAGAATCACGCTACAATCTGTTACAATCTGATGGACGTGTTTGGATATGTCGAATGCTAGGGAAGCGCCTTTTTCCTGAGTACATCGTTCCAAGCATGAAGTTTAGTAGTGCTGAAGTGAAAGTGTGGGTTTTTTATGTCATGGCTTGAGACCATTTGCATGTTATAGAAAGCAATTTGAGCTGTGAAGCCTACAAGGATAAATTTGTACAATCAGGTGCTTCCTGCTCTGTTAGAATTTTTTGGTAACGACGATGTTACTTTCAGGACGATAATCCACCATGTCATGTTACAGCTTCCGTCAGGCAATGGCAGACAGACATTAATGTCGATCGCCTTCCGTGCCCCACACAGTTCCCTGACTTTAATCCAATCGAACATTGGAAGGGACGAATTGGAACGTCGAGCGAGGGCCAGGAAGCCACGTCCGAAATCCACTGATGATATGGCTAGGTTTTTGAAGCAAGAATGGACCCAAATACCGGTAGCTGTTTATCGGAACATTATGGAAATTATGCCCAGAATGGTGGTTGACGTTAATTAAGCACGCAGAGATAAAACAAGATGACATTAAATATTATTTTTACTGTATTTATGCCCTGTCTATTCCAGTACGTTAGGGTTTAAGACGTAAGAAGAGGCAACAATAGACGGAAATAAATAAAAAGCAATCGCAAAACAAAGCGTTTCTTGAGAGCAGTAATGATTTATGTCATAATAGTGATATTATTGATGCGCCCCAGTCATGGAAAAATTTCGAAAACGATAAAACTGAATTGAATAAAAGCGCTTCAATAGAAGCTGATGCAATAGGCATTTCTTTACACTTCTTTCATTTTGTGCTATTGCTAAGATATCTACATATGGACGATTTGCTATTTTTTTAAACAAATTAATCATAAAGACTTTATTATCCCGTTTTTAAAACGGGCATTTTTCTCATATACTTCAAATATATCCCCCCCCCCACCTACCCAACCTCCCAAATCGAATTTTTCGTGCTAGCATCCATCTTTCAAAAACTGGATGTGATAGAGCAATTCTGTTGCCAGACACAGATACATCAACCTCTAAATCAATAAAGAGCAGTTAAAATTTCTGAATTTTTGTTTTTTTGCAGTCCAATGTAACAAATGATTTGCCAGAATAAACGGAAGAGTCTGAAATAGTGATTAATGAAACTTATCTTTAATGTCAGTTATTTAATGATGATTAAAGGCATCCTTTGAAACAAGCAAACGGAAATGAAAGGCGTAGGAAATAAATCTCCAAAGATTCGCTTTTACTGTCAAATCTTAAACCCGCGAATTAATTTCATCAATCATTCTTTGGAAAGCTAAAATAAAATAAACGCGCAAAGTTATATTATCAATATGTGGCGTAAAAGTTATAAAAGCAATGAGAGATGATATCAGAATAAAATTACAAGACTAGGCCTATTCGCGGATTTAGCTGCCTACAAAATGGCTGACTAGGTTAGCGATAGCGTTTATCATTGTTAGTATTAGATCTCAACAATGGTAAAACGCATACCGTTCATCATTATATCAGCACCTCCTAGAAAGAAAGCTTGTGGACTGAAAATTCATACAATATTACATAATCATAAGAAATCATAATTTAGAAATTATTATTGGTAGAAATACGATTAACAATGCCTTTTTATGATGATATAACAATATATACACCTTTTGTCCACAGGCCTTCTCTCTAGGAGCTATTGTCTGCAGGCCGTCTCTTTAGGAGCTGTTATAGTGGGCATTAGTGTTATAATCTATTAAAAAAAATTGTAGCACTTTCACTGTCTGTCTGTCTCTCTCATGTTGTCAATTTAGCATTTTTTTCATGCGCTTGTCCTTTGTTGGACATTATTAATAAAAATTAAACAGTGCACAAAACAATGAAAATGGGCTTTTAAATTGGACACACCCCTGCTAAATTGGCAAGACTCTCTTTCTCTGAGTGTGGCAACAATGACTATCTCAACAATAACCTGGTTCAACAAAATTTCGCTAATTATTTACTTTTAATGGATGACAATACCAGAAACAATATTGACAGTATTGTTAAAGTCAAATAAATAATACCTGTTGCTAAATTAAATAAAGGAGTCATAATATTTCTAAGAATTATACAATGGTTGGGGCAGCTATTTTTTGTGAGAATTCGAGCATGGATGGAAAATGTAAAATATACAGATGAAAGAGCAAGGAGTGGACAAAATGTACGGACATTTAACAACATGGCAACATTTTGTTCCACATGTTTATTAAGGCAGTTGACATAACATTACAGATTTCATGTTCCAGGATCATTACAGCACACATATCCGTTCAAAAAGGTCTAAAATTAGTCCCCTGCAACGTGCACAACATGTTGCCAGCGATGTGGGAAGTGCCGAATACCACCTGCTTCACTATTTCCCTCAACATGTGTGAATCTGGTCTTCTCCTGTTGCACAGCATTTGTAATGTCCATTCATGTCCCAAACCGTCTACCACGTAATGGCTCCTTTATCTTCCGTATGAGCTCAAAATCACATGGAGAAAGATCCGGAGAATATGGGTGCTCCAACTCTTCCCATCCCTAGCGCTACAGTACCCGCCCTACACTCTGCTGTATGAGATGTTGTACGGCGGTTGACTAAGAACTGATTTACCATTACTCTGTGCTCATCAACAGGAATCACAGAGACATCTGATGTTGTGGAAACATACGAGGGTTGTTCAAGAATTTTTGCCTCCTGGTCCGTAACTTTTTATTGGTTAACCGATTTTCAAAATTCTTTTTGTATCTGATACTTACATTTGTCCTCTATGTAATGCACTATTCATTTTTTGACATAGTCCCCATCCCTTTCCACGCATTGCGCCAAAGCGTGACTAGTCGGGTGAACCCGTCGGAGAGAAATTCGGGGTTCTTGTCGACACCAGGATTGAATGGCAGCTTTGGACCCTTTTCTGCAGCACGATAATGCCCGCCCGCACACGATCGCCATAAACCAGAAGCGCTACAGTGCCTACAGTTCAAAGATGAAAGACTTTGCACCTTGCGACTTTAGCCATTTCCCAAAGAAGTTGCGAGATGACATGAGTTGCGAGGTGCCATTCAATCCTCGTTCGACTACAACCCCGGAATTCCTCTCCGACGGGTTCACCCGACTAGTCACGCGTTGGCGCAATGCGTGGAAAGAGATGGGAAATGTGTCAAAAAGTGAATAGTGCATTATACACTGCTTTGCAATGAAATTGCCCCACCAACAAGGAGTTACCCGACCTTATCCATATTTAGTGGGGGTGGGGGGGGGGGGGGTTCGTTTATCTCCGACTAGTAAACGATTAGATGCATGCTCACGGGACATAACCATTTGGGTTGATACAGGGTGCTCCGGGTGCCTGTATAGGCTCATCAGTTGACACCTGTGCGAGACGTTCAATGCAGTAGGGAGGATGCAACTAACTCGTGAACGTACAGTATTGTAATCCGCACAACGGTCTTAATGCCGCGACGACGACAACGACAACCGTTCACGCAATTAACGGACTTTGAACGAGGTCGGATTATTGGCCTCTCCGAGGCTGGATGGTCAACCAGACGGATTGCTGACCATATGTCGCGGGACGCACGAACGGTAGGCCGATGTTGAGGCAATGGAGAGAGGAAGGCACACATGCCAGAAGACCAGGCTCTGGGGCCCGGAGAAGCACGTCGCTCGTACCAATAGGCGGATACTGTGAACGGCGCTAGCGGACAGAACCATTATCCTGCGGCAACTGCGTGACAACATCACTATTCCCGGTACTGCTCCAGTGTCAATAGCGACAATAGCACGCGGGTGTCTGCCAGGCGTCCATTGTTGTGTCTTCCTTTGACACCTGAGCACCGCTCGATACGACTGCAATGGTGTCGTGAACGAGTAGGCTGGCGAATGGAATGGCGCCCGGTGGTGTTCAGCGACGAATTCCTATTTGTTTGGACACCGACGCCAGACGCGGATGGGTGTGGCGCAGACCATTGGAACGTGCCAATGAACAATGCATCCGGTATCGCCATCGTGGATCAACACCCGGGATCATGTTCTGGGGTGACATCGGCTACGATACCAGAACGCCTTTAGTCACCATCCAAGACACCCTGACAGCAGCAGGGTACGTCACAAAGATTCTGCAGCCCGTATTACTGCCCTTTCTGCGCACCATACCCGGCGCAGTCTTTCAGCAGGATAACGCCAGACCGCACACGGCAAACATGAGCATGGCATGTCTGCATGATTTCAACTGCCTACCTTGGCCCGCGAGGTCCCCAGACTTATGCCAATTGAGCACGTGTGGGACATGGTGGGACGTCGTTTACGATCACCCCGCAATCTCCATGAACTGACACAGTAGGTTCAACAGGCCAGGGCAGACGTACCCCAAGATGACATTGGCCACCTGTATGATCACCTACACCTGCGGCTGGAACAATGCATCGCCGCTAGAGGTGATGCCACAACCTACTGGTGCCGCTTTCCTTTGGGACACCCTGTACAAACGAGTGCACGTCTTGGCTCCATAACGTAATAAATGTGTGATCAGATGTATCTCTTGCTGTATACCTACTTTTGGCTTATTCGGATAACTCCTTGTGGGTGGGGCAATAGCATTCAAATGTAAGTATCAGATTCAAAAAGAATTTGAAAATCGGTTGTCCTTTAGGTAATTTAATTTAATCTTTTTACAACGCTTATATTACTTTCGCCATTTAGGTCATGTTTGGTGGATGAAATCTTGTGATCAATATTTGTACCCCTTCCACTAGACCGATATTGCTTGAAATTTTGTACACAAACGTAAAGTCGGTGACAATGCATGAATCTAAAAAAATCTTCAAAAAATCCAAAGAGGGGAGGGGGATTAATATGAAATATAATTGGCTGATGTTTGTTTGTTTGCTCAAGAGATGGCGCTATATGTACCTAATTTTGACCAAGGTCAATAAACACATAAGCGTTTAACTAGCAGCGTTTAAGCCTTTGTTTATTGACCCTGATTTTGACTACGGTGTAAGAATAAGCGTGATTTTCACATAAGCGTTGTTTTTTTCTTTCACTTATGTTTAACTAGCAGAGGCACCCAGGATAATTATATAAGGGTAGTACAAATGAAAACGAATTTGTGTGGGAAAAAATGACGACGTGTAGGATCGTAAGTTTTTGTTTTCAACAATGTGCCTTTTGCCTGCTCACGAGATTTCCGGTATTACGTCATCCCATGCGCGATTGAAACCGAGGCTGTAGGGAAGCAAACCCCCATGATCTGTAATAAGAAGTGAAGTGGCGTCGCGGTTTTTTATGCTTTATGGTTCAATTTTGTGCAAACTTTTTGTGCTTTGGACTCTATATCAACTGCAATTCATAAAATACAAAATACTAGGTGATATGCCCGGCGTTGCTCGGTCTGTTTATTTGATGACATTTTGACGGCATTTCCCTTGCGCCATCTCTTGACGAAACAAACAAACATAAATCAAGATATATTATATTTATCTCCACCCCCTCCCTTTGGGGACATATAAACCTTACTCTGAACCTAACGAATATATGGTGCGAATATGAGCTCAATCTGATAAATGGTTCAAAAGTTTTTAGAACATTTACAGACGCAGCCTGAACCTGAATTTTTATATACCGTATAAAGATAAAATTGCTATCATCACATATCACATACTAAATATAATAAAAATGAAAAATTTTTAATTTAAGTTTTTTTGCGTTTAAATAAAGATCAATTTAATTTTAACTTAAAATGTTAAATTATAATTAAAAATAAATAAAAAAATAAATAAAAAACACTTATGTTTACATAATATATATATAAGTGCAATTGCTTATTCATAATGGTAATCTTCATTATACCGAGTATTTTTAAAATATTAGTATTTTTTACGAAACTAATAAATTCTATTTTTTCCAAAAAAAATACAAAACAACAGTTGTTTTAATTTAATTACCGTATAAATTTTCCACATGAATATATTTTAAGTCCATGCTCTTAAAAATAATTTTTCATAACATTAACTTCAAAATCAAAAATATAAGATTCTGAAAAAAAGTTATATGCCTTGTTATTATATCTTCCCAGCCATTCCGTTACTGTACTAAAATTTATGCTTGGCAAAACTATTAAACTAATCGAATAGTGTTTCATTTCTTCGTTTAACAAGCACTTTTCACCTTGAAGCAATGCTTATTTTGTAGAGGGCTTTCCCCCGAACATCGTTTTCGTGCCGCATAGGGATGACGTATCGTCTCGCCCAAGTCTCGGGGTAAAAAGTTCCATTGCGAAACCCCACGTGCAAATTGAACAATAGGTTGCAAGTGTTGCATCACGTGAGAAAGAACGATAGCTCTGCGAGTAATCGCTTCGTCCAAACAACAAAACCCCCGAAAAAATCAAAAGCAATCGCAAATAGCACGGGGAAGGTGATGTTGACCGTGCTTTTTGATCGCAAAGGCCCGATTTTGTTGGACTTTCTTGAAAAAGGCACCACAGTTAACGCAGCACGATATGGGGAAATATTGAAGGCATTGCGCACGGCCATCAAATGTAAGCGTCCTGGACTTCTTACAGAAGGAGTGCTTCTTCTCCACGACAACGCGCGTCCTCACATCTCGAAAGCAACGGTAGACCTCATCAAAAAGTTCAACTGGGAAGCAATGCAGCATCCACCTTACAGCCCTGACTTATCCCCATGTGACTTTCACGTGTTTGGGGATCTCAAAAAACATCTGAAACGCCGCAGGTTTCAGTCGGACGATGAAGTGAAGGAAGAGGTTTTGGAATGGTTCCACACGCAACCGAAAGACTTCTTCCATAAAGGAATTACACGCATTGTTATACAGTGGGATAAATGCCTTAACACATTTGGAGAGTATTTTTAAATTCCTTGTATATACTTTGGATAAAATAAATAATTTTCGTTTTCATTTGTACGACTATTATAGTTTTGGGTAAGCAGAACAATCTCAAGAAGTTAAATAACTAGGCGCGGATGCGTAACTTTTTATCTTCTCTGATCAATACTCATTCATTTCTTCGGTGGTATTTCTATAGAAATGAATTAACACGTATACTTCGAACGATTATTATAGAGCATAATACAATATGCTTGTTAATTTGAATAGTCGAGTTGATGTATGCTTTGTTATCGGTTATGTCGTTAACTGTCGCCCGAGCGAAGATACTGCTTCCTGTCACCTTTCTACTCTTTCTGATTAGTCTGCTAACTCTCCATTATTTTCAGTTACTGCGCATTTTTTAAGATTTTCAAGAAATGGTTAAGTTCTAATAACTATCAGTTCCCAGAAAATCCCGAACGACAAGAATTCTATGTATTGTTACAAATTCAATTTTGTTTTATAATTCTCAGAGGTGGGCTGGAAACTTTATTCTTAATAGCCTATTTATATTGCACAAACTTTCACTTGCAGTGACATTCCTCCTTCAGCACAAGCACCCGACGTTGCCCGGGATAATCACAGTTTTAGGTTAACAGAAACAATCTCAAAAGTTAAATAATTACTCAAATTGGTTTTCAGTAATTCTACAATTTTCAGCTGTAGACGAAGCTCCCATTGTTCAGATGTTTCCTACGCCCGGTTAACTTTTTGTTTTCACTAACCAATACTCGTTCATTTCTTTGGTGGCATTTCGATAGATATGAATATCCATGTATTCTTCGAACGATTATTATAGAGCATAATACAGTATGCTTGTTGATTTGAAGAGTCGATTTGATTTATGCTTTGTTATCAGTTATGTCGTCAACTCTCGCCCGAGCGAAGAGACTGCTTCCTCTATCGCCTTTCCACTCTTTCTCAATAGTCTGCTAACTCTCCATTATCTCCAGTTACTGCTCATTTTAAAAGAAATGGTTAAGTTCTAATAGCTATCAGTTCTACGAAAAGCCCGAACAACAGGAATTCTATGTATTGTTACAAATTCAATTTTGTTTTATAATTCTCAAAGGTAAGATGCAACCTTTATTCTTAATATTGCAACTATTTATATATTTGCAACTTTATCTTCCGTGATTGGTTATGAGATATACACTGAACGACCAATTTATTAGAGACACCTCGGTAGTAGCGTATTGCGCCTCCTTTAGCGGCGAGAACTGCCTGAATACGTCCTGGTATGGATTCAAAAAGGTGTTGAAAAAGTTGAGGAGTAATAGCAGCCCAGGCTGACATCACAGCGTCCCGTAATTGGTGCAGGTTGGACGTGTGGGAAGGCGTCGGATGGTTCTCTCCACTTCATCCCATAAATGCTCGATCGGGTTGAGATCGGGCGTCCGAGTTGGCCACTGAAGCAGGTGGAAGTCCGCGTCATGTTCCTCGAACCAGTCCAAGACCATTCGAGCACGGTGACAGGGAGCATTGTCCTGCTGAAACTGTGCGTCACCACCAGGGAACAAAGTCATCATGAACAGGTGCATCTGATCGGCAACAATGTTCAGGTAGTGTGTCGCATTCAGGGTTGTGTCTACGGATACCAGAGGACCCAAGAGAAGACATCTCAGACCAGCACTCCTCCTCCATCCGCCTGTACGGTTGTCTGCTGACAGGATGGGTCCATGGCCTCGTGCTGTCTGCGCCAGATGCGCAATCTGCCGTCCGGATGATGAAGTAGGAATCGCGATTCGTCGGAACAAGGCGACCTTCTTCCACTCATCCAGTGTCCAGTGGCGAAGCCTGTGTTCCCTTAGCAGGCGCGCTTTCCTATTTTGCGGTGACAGCGACGGTACCCGTACTGGCCGCCTGTTGTTAAACCCAGGCTCGGTGCAAGGTGCGCCGCACCGTGTGCTCAGAAATGGGTTGGGATGCTACCTCATTGAACAGCGCTGCAATTTGTAGAGCTGCTGCCGTCTTGTTGCTGTGGATGATTCGTGTGGATGATTGTTGCTGTATTGACCTCGTGCATCCACGGCCCTGTTTCGTCCGGAGTTGTGTTTGTTGGAGGTTGTTTTTTGGCATAACTGCCATTCACGAAATACCCTTGACACTATTGCACGGGAAAATCCGAGGAGGTTCGCGGTTTGCGAAATGCTCAACTGCGCCCGTCGAGCTCCAACGATCATGCCTCGTTCAAAGTCGGTCAAATCCTTGGATTTACCCATATTCAGCCCACTTCTGTTGCTGACTGCAACTTGTGATCCAATGCACCCCTTTTAAGCACCACTTCGGCCTGTTCCATTGTTTGGATGTCACTGGGAGGCCGATCCATTTTCCGTAAGAGGTGTCTCTAATAAATTAGTCGTTCAGTGTATATTGTTGGTCCGTGGATATTGTTGTACAAACTTTGCCTTGCATTGTTGGTCATGAGATACCTCGTATTAGTATGCCGTATGTGAAGAAATGCCTGGAAATGGGCTCATCCGGGGACCGCCCAAAAACTTTAATTTGGAACGTGGGTCGAGTAAGGTGTCGTTGGATAGGTACTGGAAAAAGAAACACGTTTTGTAGGAAACTTTTTTCCAGTCGACAGAAATAAACGCGTGATAGGAAAGTGTTTTAAAGAAACGCCAACAGGGCAAATTGCAAACACGTAATCTGAAAGTTTGATTATTGTTTACTAGCTGATGTCCTCGGCGTTGCTCGGGCTCTTTTTTTTATGAAATTTTGCAATATCTGAATGTGGATTTATAGTAAATATGAGCACATTAATACAGTAAAAATTCATGGTCAATTATGGCCCTCTAGCAATTCTACAAGGCTTTGCTGTGTTGGAATGCTTTGTACAGGTGAGTGAGTTTTACGTAGTGGCGGAAAAAAATGTGTAGAATAATACGTATATGTGGTTTCGAAAGTGGGATGAAAATGATTGAAAATGAAACAATAATCTGACGTTTCTTCATCCCTGGCTACGGCTATAGTTCTTCTGTTTCGAAAACGATGCTGAAGTCTAGTTTTTTGTTGCATGGCCGACTCCTCTCCATCAGTTGTTCGAGAGGCAGCCTCAAATTCATCCATGGGGTTTCATATTTCTCTTCTTGGGTGGCGGTAGATATACATATGATCGTTTGTGTCTGTGTGCTCTGCAATTCCAACAATCTGAATGGGATTACTTGCTACGCGGTGATCTGTTGTTAAAATTTGCACTCTGTTCTAAATGTCTTTAAGCAAAACTTGGGCATTCATCACTTGGTGTGGTCTAGCAGTCGCCGCTACTTCTGTTGACACGCTAGGATCGTCGACAGCTATCTATACAGTGCCGAGCAAAGGGACTGCTTCCTCTGCTGCCTTTTTACGGTTTCTCAATAGTCTGCTAACTCCCCATTATCTCCAGTCACCATTCTTTTTTAAAGAATTTCATGTTGTTCTTATAACCATGCATTCTAAAAAAAGCCCGAGCAACAGGAATTCTATGCATTGTTACGAATTCCATTTTGCTTTATAATTCCCAGAAATAGGATTGTTGGTCATTAAATATACAGGGCTTGCCCCGGTTTCAAGATACACAAATGATTGCCCCGGTTTCATGATTTTATTGTAGGTGTATTATTTAACATATCATCACGAAACTTTGCAAATACGTAGAGGAACTCGCCAAGTTTTGCGACATACTATCTGAAAATTGTTGCCGATCAGGTCCACCTGTTCATGATGACTGTGTTCCCTAGTGGTGACGGACAGTTTCAGCAGGACAATGCTCCCTGTCACTGTGCTCGAATGGTCTTGGACTGGTTCGAGAAACATGACGCGGACTTCCACTTGCTTCAATGGCCAGCTCGGTCGCCCGATCTCAATCCGATCGAGCATTTATGGGATGAAGTGGAGAGAACTATCCGACGCCTTCCCACACTCCCGTCGAACCTGCACCAATTAGGGGACGCTGTGATGTCAGCCTGGGCTGCTATTCCTCCGCAACGGTTTCAACATCTTGTTGAATCCATGCCAGCACGTATTCAGGCAGTTCTCACCGCTAAAGGAGGCGCAACACGCTATTAGCATGGTGTTTCTAATAAATTGGTCGTTCAGTGTATATTGGTGGTCCGCGCATATTTTTGGTGAGATACCTCCTATTAGTATGCTTTGCCAAGACCTCCTTTATTATTACAGACCTGTTTTACTGAATAATTTCCATTGTTTCTTTTCGCAATTCTCAAGTTTGCCATGGCGCATCTTAACCCCCCTTTTTGCCAACTGAAATAAAATATAGTGAAGACAAAATAACAAAATCCACAGCGTATTACAATTTTTTTGCATAGAATCTTTTATTTTAAAAGGGAGTTAAATAGCGAATAAAAAGAAATTTAAATTTGGTTAATGAAATAAATGCGTATTTAGCTTAGTCACCTGATCAACTTAGTCCAACCAACAATGTAACCTTCATTATTGGAAACAATCAGAGAGGGTTAAGCCGCGCCATGGCAAAATTGAGAAATGCGAAAAGCAACAATGGAAATTATTTAGTAAAAAAGGTCTGTAATAATATAGTATAGGCCATGGCTTTGCCATCATTTTGAATATCGTTTATTGTCAATAAATACAGGGTGGCCCACTTATCTATCGTTGGTTTTGTTTTAGCTTAGTTTTGTTAGTTCTGGACGAAATTTCATGAAATTTCAGTATAGTGTAGTTAAAATCTAATATTTTATTGTTGCCAAATGTTATAAACATTCGTATAATACAACCAAAGTTCTAAACTTCAACGTGATTATCCTTATTCTCAATAGTTTTGTATAATCGTTCACGATATTCTCGCGTTTTCATTCTCATCTCAACAGTAATTTCATTAATGCTGCAATGATTCGATTCTTTGCTGGTTCACGCTTCATTTCAGTTCTAAACTTTCGCTGAATCATGATGACACTTTTCGTCCATTCATACCAACTTTTGCACGATCACTAACTGCGTAGGCCATGGATTATTTCGTATAAAATAAAAACTATTAATAGTTATGATCTGAATGTTTTTTCCACGTGATAGTAAAATTTCATATATCAATGATTGAAATTGACAAAGATATTAGAAAACAAAACCCACGATAGATAAGTGGGCCACCCTGTATTATTTTTTCGAAACCTCAGGTAAATAGTGACCTTCCTCTTACATTGAAAATTAAACAGAACAACCTCAATAAGTTAAATAACTCAAATTGATTTTCAGTAAATCTATAATTTCCTGCTGTTTACGAAGCTCCCGTTGTTCATATGTTTACGACCCCTGGATAACTTTTTTTCGGTGAAATTTCGATATATATATATATATGAATTAAAATGTATCTTTCGAATGATTATTAAGGAACACAATAGATTTTTGATTTGAAGAATCGAGTTGATGTATGCTTTGTTATCGGTTATGTCGTAAACAGTCGCCCGACACCGACAGGCCTCTTAATATATCCAACCTGAAAGAGGAAGGGAAACTGCCGTCGCGTCTGAAAGGTTCTACACTGTTCAACTGTTCCAAACACACACATCGTCTGAACATTTGTTAGGGAGCTGAAGGGAAACACACAAATCACCACGAGAGAAACTGCCCTATCCATATCTTGATATTATACTCATTTCTTGTTCACAATTAATAATTCTTGGAAACGAATGTTCTTCATTGCATCCTCTTGAAAATATGAATGCATCAACACTACATCGGTTTCTATAGCAACAATATTTCCCCAATGTTTTTATGGAAATATATGGCAACGGCAACAAAAATTTCGACGAAACAACTCTCGTTCTGGGTGGCAGTGGTCTGTGTGCTCTGCAATCCCAACAATCTAAATGAAGTTATTCACTACTTGGTAATCTCTTTTGCATTTGCACTCTGCTCTTAATGTTTTGAAGCAAAACTTGGCCATTCATCACTTTGTGTGGTTTAGCAGTCGCCGTTTCTTCTGTTAGTACGCTTACCATTTGCTCAGTTTCAACAGTGTGCTGGCAAAACCCATACAGCAACGAGCGAAGGGACTGGTTTTCCAATCTTTCTCAATGGTCTGTTATCTCTCTCCATTATCTTCGGTTTGTGCTCATTTTTAAGATTTTAAAGAAAATGTTAAGTTCTAAGAACTATCATTTCTAAGAAAAGCCCGAACAACAGGAATTCTTTATCATTGTTACAAATTGAATCTTACTTATAAAGCATAAACTTTTCCTTACATTGTTGATCATTAGATATACAGGCTGTTTCAAAAAGAATCATCCGATGTAGATTTGTATAACAAAAAACGAACATTCTTCTTTATATACATGAAGACTAGCAGAGGCACTCGGCGTTGCCCGGGATAATTAGGTAAACAGAATAACCTCAAGAAGTTAAATACTCAAATTGGTTTTCTGTAATTCTACAATTTTCTACTGACTTTAAAAAACTTCTCGTTATGCTGCGAAAAGTGGATAAATTCATCTTCTCAGGAATGGAAAAAAAAATTAATTACACAGTGAAAGGGTTAACCTCTTGTTGGGTTGATCTGCCTCAGAAGACCTGCATCTTCACCATCTGGATACTTTAGACCCATCTTTACTTCGAAGATTCCCTTGCCCTTGAAGTAGAAGCTCTTATACCTTCCTGCGAAGCTCTCGTTGTTTCGGATGCCTGGATAGCTTTGTCTTTTAGCTGCAGAGTTTCTCTGACCAATACACGTTCTTTCTCGGTCTCTTTCCTTTCCAAACATACAAACTTTCGCCAGTCGTCTGAATGTTTGTTAGGGAGCTCAAATAAGATAGACATACAAACGTTTATCTCCTTTGTCTCATCGATAGACATTGCCCTATCTACACACACTGGGCAATGAATTAGAAACCCGTGATGAATTACTGTACTGATATGTGAAGCGGGGTCACAGGTCAGAAATGATTGTGATATGCAAATAAATGTAATCATGTGAGATATATGCTCATTCCAAGCTGCAAGTACAGGGTAGAAACAAGCTGCAGCTGTTCAAGTTGAGCAAAATGGGGAAAACAGCAGTCCTGTCTGAATTCCAAAAAGGAGTTATTGTGGGAGCCCGTCTAGCTGGAGCTACGATTTCCAGGACAGTACAACTGACCGGTATCTCTAAAGGTCAGGTCTCCAAGGTGTTCAATGCGTGGAAACGGAATCCACAAGAGTTGTCGAAACGGCAGAATTGTGGATTAAAAACAATCAACACAGACAGGGACCGACGTCGTCTGAGACGGATTGTGCGGCAAAACCGAAGGTCTACTGAGGAGCAACTGACGGCAGACTTCAATGAAGGATCATCGCAATTCATCTCCTCCAGAACAATGTGCCAAGAGTTGAAGCGAATAGGGATGGGAAGTCGCATGCCAGTGAGGAAGCCCCTGGTGTCAGCAACAAACTGGAAAGTTCACCTGCAGTGGTGTAAAGAACGCTGTGACTGAACAGTAGACGACTGGAAAAAGGTTATGTGGACGACATTGTTTTGCACCGATGGCCGGCAGAGAATTTGGTGGCAGCCCCATGAAGCGATGGACCCCTCCTGTGTTGTGAACACAGTTCAAATTACAGGAGGAGGTGTCATGATATGGGCCATGTGTTTTTGGTATGGCAAGGGTCCCCTGATATTCCTTGACAGTTGGGTGAAAGCCAAAGTCTACCTGAAATTGTTGCAGATCAAGTCCATCCTTTACTGGTGCATTTGTACCCAAATGGTGACGAGGACTTCATGGACGACAATGCTACTGTCCATCGAGCAAGAATTGTTCAGTAGTGGTTTTCTGAATATGACAACGACTGGCAATATCTGCCGTAGCCAGCGCAAAGTACGGATTTGTATCCGATCGAGAATGTTTGGGACATGTTGGAAAGAGATATTCGTCGAAGGCATCCGCTTCCGTCTATTGTGCAGGACCTGAAGGTCTCTCTGACGAAAGCATGGTCTGCGGTTACCTTACCTGCATTGCAACACCTTGTAGATCCATGCCAAACCGCGTATGTTCTGTAATTACAGCCAAAGGAGGGTCAATGCCATATTGAACGAAGGTTTCTAATTCATTGGCCTGTGTGTGTATATCGTCTGCTATATTTAAGTTATGCTTATTGTTAATAATTCTTGGAAAGGAATGTTCTATCATTGCATCATCATTTTATGCAACATTGTTAATAATTCTTGGAAATGAACGTTCAAGTATTGCACCAACATGAAAATATTATTGCATCATCACCACATCGGTTTCCAAAACATTGACATTCCCACAGATTATTGTCAAAATGTAGCAGAGATTTTTAGGAATAGTTTGGATCTGCTGTGCTACCAAATAAGCTAGGTGATATCCCCGAGTTTTTATTTTTGAAATATCTGAATATATAGCAAAAATTAGAAAACGCTTAAAATTATTGCAGTAAAATTCATAATAAAAATTTGAAAAAAAAAATTTAAATGATCCCAATGGATGGACCTCATTAAGTATTGCACAGCTTTCCTAAATAATTTCTTGATCACGTAATCTTACTTTAGATAGACACTCGCCCTGCTGTGATGAACTTCGACGATACAAATCTCTTCTTGTGTGGCAGTGGATGTACATGATCGTTTGTGGTCTTTGTATTCTGCAATCCCAACAATCTGGATAGGGTTATTCACTACTTGGTAATGTGTTGATGAAATTCTCACTCTGCTCTCGATGTCTTCAAGCAAAACTTGGCCATTCACCACTCTGTGTGGTCTAGCAGGTGACATTTCTTCTGTTGATGCGCTTGCATCGTCGAGGGTTGCCTGGGAACTTCGATGACTACTTGATCACTCACCACTTGCTCACTTACTCGATATTCTGCTAACTCTTCATTATCTCCAGTTACTGCTTATTTTTAAAGATTTTTAAAGAAAATGTTAAGTTCTAACAACTATCATTTCCACGAAAAGCCCGAACTACAGGAATTCTATACGCAGATACAAATTAGCCTTTTTCATGACGTCATAAGATGGCGTCCTTGTGTAGGAAAACCAACCAGATTAAAGAAAGAGTAGAGTGGAAATAACGGCGCCATATTTGAAGTTAATGGACAGTTGAGGTCAAAACTTAAAATATTAGAATAAAAAAATAAACATTCGGTTTATTACAATCATATTCCCTTATCAACATGCATTTATGCCAAGTAGAAACGTCGACACTGTTTTTTACGAACTACTGGAATTTATCTCTTCTGAAATGGCGCAGAGCAAGTTTTGAATACCACAAGGCCATGGACGACAGTCAGTTTGAGGCAACGAGCAGTTCGATCGCTGCATCCCCATGTTCGATTGTATCGAGCAACCGCACCTATTTTTGTGGCGTTGTATCGAGCTGGTGGTCACGTGATCACCCACTAGTATCGCCATCTTGTCAGACAGAAAAAACTACGAGTTTCCACCTCTCCTAACCAGCGATGCCAGACCTGGGTTTTTCCACCCAGATATAGTTTTTTTCCTATCACAGCGAAAATAAAAACCTACATGGAAAAAAAAACAGAAAAAAACCCAGATGGGAAAAAAATCCAGAAATAAACCCAAGTTCGGAAAGTCATTTTGAAAAAACATTCATACGTATTTAAATGTAAAAATAAACATGTATACATGATTGTATATAAAAAATAAATGTACGAGGGTTGGGGCAAAAGTCATGGCAACTATTTTTTTTCTTGAAGATACCAGTCCGGTTGGAAAATGTGACATATACAGGCGAAAGGACAAGATGTTAAGTACATGTGTGGACAATGAATAGCACTGAAATATCGTAACACACTAATTTATTAGGTAGTATACAGGGCAATATGGCCTTCGCGGTGTAAAAGAATGACAACACAGTACACATAAAGTTGACATGACAAACCTGGGCCTAAAGATCCTCAAAGTAGTCCCCTGCTACTATCATCACACGCTGCCAACGATGTGGGAGGCGCTGAATATCATCAGCCCGAACGTTGCTTATCACTGGTTGACACACGTCCTTGCTGAAACTTTCCTACCCACCGTGATACTGTACGGTATGGTAGGGCATTATTCCCAAGGGCTTCCACTTATTCACTGTGACATTCCATCGCATTTCTCCCTCGGAGAACGGCTATTTTGATGTAAGCGCGCTGCTCAACACGGGTTACTTCCATCTCGCACGACACTCACCAACTGACTGATTTCACAGCCCTCGCTGCGCTACTACCAGCTATCACAGAGCCATCTGTTGTTCTGCATACACACTATGCCTGCAGAACTTCCACACGACACATATACGTTTGTGATCCGTTCACATATCTACAAGAAAAAAAATAGTTGCCATGACTTATGCCCCAACCCTCGCATATATAAACATCCCCTATTTAAATAGAAAAAGATAAAATATGATAAACGTAAACATCTAGATGTTGATTATGGAAATGAAATAATTACACTTAAAAGTATTGAACGCATAAACTAAAATATATCAAACCAGAAAACAAATTAAACGCCTTAAAAACATTATATATACATGAACAAAAATTAATAATATAAAAATTAATTGTATATATGAAGTAAAAAAGCAGTCTTTTTAAAATGCACTGTGCTCTCTGCTGACATTGAGCTCATTATCTTGAAGTTTTCACATTTGTATTATTTTTGTATAAGAAACGTTTCTTTATTCTTTTTTTAAAACTGTTGTTTTGTTTCGGTTAGACCCTCCTCTTCCTCTAACGCAATATTCAGGGTTTTGTCTGAAGAGGCTGCTGAGATAGCAAGGGACACAAAAAAAAACCCAGATCTAGGTGGAAAAACTTATTTCCGGCAATACTTCCGCTGTCAACGCTGCTTCTAACATCTATTTCTATGGATATCTAGAGTTTTGAAACAGAAAAATCTCGAACTCCTCAATCTCCTCGAGTTTTGAAACATGCCTATAGTGTCGTTTTGAAGCGCACCAATCTTAGCGAACATCATCAAATAAACAGCAATACCCTTGCTTGTATCTCTGTCCATTTTCGTTTATTTGCAAAGACTTAAAACACTACGTCCATTTTTTATGCGTTCATTATGGTATAGTGGCCAGAATAATAGTGTGACAATGGCTATTATTCGCAATGCTACGTGTTTGATTCCCGATTTGATGATAGTAGCGGTGGACACAGATGTAATCCAAAGCTTTACATAGAGTGAGTTACGCGGGAGATGAGATGGAAATCTTAAGATGACGGAGGCTTTTTCAGCTATATTATGGGTGAGTTACGTTTATTTATAAAAATTTAGTTTATTTTAAGGTAATTGTCTTCACAGAACTTGAAGATACTCTTTAACGTTAAAATAAATGAAAAAAATCTGATTTTTAAATAAGTTGAAATATAAGATAAGAGATGGATGAAGGTATCCATCTCTAATAAGATAAAGCATGGAATATGAGCCCTTCCGAGCCAGAGGAATTAAATTTTGAGTAATTAAGATCTGCTAAATTAAGTCTAATAAAATATAAACATAAAATAATAATAACATGCTGTGCACAGCTAGCCACCTCACAAATGATAGAAAATGAATTTTCACAGATGTTTCAGAAAAAAAATTCAAGAAATGAGGCTGGTTGGTTGATTTATTAGAATTTTTGGCGTCCACTACTAAGGTCATTTTGCGCCTTTTACACAAGTTACATCTTTACAAACACAAACATCCATGCCCACGTCGGGATTCGAACCCACGACCAGGCGGACTTGAGAACTAGAAAGCCTACGCCCTAGCCCTCTCGGCCACCTGGCCGGCCAAAAAATGAAGAGTTCGCCCCTCTAGCTCGGGAGGTCTCATATGTGAACTGCACAATATTGAAAAATATATAAATATACAAAGAGAATGTCTTTTTTCATATAAAATTCATTTATCACATGATTAACAACCAAATTACTTTTTTATGTGATGATAAAAAAATTAATATCAGATATTTTAGGTTAATAGGTTTGAAAAAAAAATTCGTATTATTTAAAAAAAAAGTAAGATATATAATAAATTTGTATTTAAAGTTGCTTTGATTGCATTTTATTATTTAAGAATAATTTAAAAATTCTGATTTTCTTAGATTTTACATAAAGAAAAAAATAAATGAGAAATATAGACAGTAAAGGGGTTCTTGAAATTTTAAAATGCAACAGTAAGAGGGGAGGGTGCTATTTTATTGCAAAACTAAAATGAGATGAACAAATCGAAAACTTATCTAAAGAAAATAACTCAATGTGAAACTCAGTTATCTCTATCCAAAGATAACTGAAAAAGAATAAAATCATTTGAAATTAAAAAATACTGCAAAATCATCTCTAAATTAAAAACAAAAAGGAGAGGGGGTGGAAATATTACTAAAATGGTATATTATTTAATGTTCTGGAATGAAAATGAAATAAGAAATCAAATTTATTAATTTTACGAAGAAATTAATGGAGCCTCATTGATGTAAAGCTCTGGATGTTTAGCTACTATGTAGAGTGCCTTTATAACCATATGGATGCATATAGTGGTTATCATTCGAGGAATCAGATTTGAATGCTCGCTACCACACTATTCTTCTAGTCACTATAATTATGGGAAAACGCTAAGCGGTCGAAGATATTCTTGGGCTATGGCTATATAGCGTTACGTGCCGCGATAATGGGAACTGATCGGCAGTTTAACCGTTCCGCTTTCCGGGGCGGATAATGGGAACCGACTTTTAAAGAAAAAGAAAAAAAAAAGCTGAGCAGTTAACATAGCAGATGGAAAAAAAAGCGTCAAAAGCTAAGCATGTAATATTATTGAAGTAAAAATACCATGAAAATTTTGCGGATTTAAGTTAGTACAGTATGTAAAGTATATTCAGAAAGCGTCTATGCAAAATTGAATGATTCAAGTGTCTTATATTTATTTATTGCTATATTTTTTATGTGTTTATAATTATTTACGCTTAAGTCATTTTTATTCAGTAATTTTATTGTGTTCTTTAAAAATTCTTAATTTGTATTTCATAAATTTTGCGTCTATTAATCATGCAGGTACTCATCCATTCCAAGATGGAGAAAATTCTTCCCAAGTATTTCGCTGTCTATCGTGCACATCGAGTTAAATTTGGAAACTCCGTGGAATACTTTTATAATCAACATTATGTAAGAAAATATTTCATTTACAAATTCCCTAAATGTATTATGCGTATGTAGGCATTAATTTTAAGATTGCTATCAAGCAATGCAGACAGTTGTTTGATAGATGGATAAACCTCAGAAATAATCTGTATATTCAGAAAGCGTATTCACAAAGTATAAATGTTTTTCCTCAGATAGTATTTACAAACTGCATTCGCAGAACACCGACGTTCCAAAGGTTGATGAAAGCTTTCATAGTGTAAACAATAATCTTTTTTACATTATTTTTATCATTGTTTGGGGAAGCCAAACTCGGATCAAGTCCAGAAGCCAATCCCAGAGGCGGACCCAAAGGAGGGCCAAGCCCAAGGAACTCAAATGCAAGGGAGAAAGAGTTACGCACTCGTGGGAGTATTGATGTTTGGATGTAGGAATTTCCTTACTATGTGATAGGTGTTTAGAATTTTGGCTTTCTGTATGGTTTTGTATAAGTGTGGGTTTAAATTTAGTGTTGACAGGCTTTTGTGTAGCGAGTGTGGAATAACCCCGATGGCAGAAAGAACTACAGGAATAATGTGTACTCTGTTAACTCCCAAAGGCGTTTTATTTCGTGTGCAAGATCCGTATATTTAGTGATTTTGTCAGCGTATGTCTTTTGTAAATTGTGTGTGTTGGGGATGGAGATATCAATTATGTAAGTCACTTTGTTTTGCTTGTCTACTAGTGTAATGTCTGGTCTGTTATGAGGGATAATTTTGTCAGTGATTATAGCTCTGTCAAAATATAGTTTATGTGTGATGTTCTCTAAGACAGTGTGGGGGATATATTTATAGTATGGAGTGTGATTGTCCCTTAGCTTGTGTATCTTAGCTAGATGTTGATGTATGATGTTGGCTACCTGGTTATGCTGTGTAAATAATCTGTCTGCGTGAGTATTTTGCAACTGGATATGACGTGTTGGATGGTTGCAATCTGAATATTATTATTATTATTATTATTATTATTATTATTATTATTATTATTATT
>JAHWFO010073014.1:173493-190895 GCA_023313115.1 Rhysida immarginata
CAAGAGGATAACACATACAGAATCAAAATGACAGAAATTGTGAAAGAGATTAGGAATGATTACAGTCGAAACCACATATAAGAGCTCCGGATCAAATGCAACTCTCCATTGGCGCTTCTAACCAGGTCCAACTGCAACCAAAAAAACGGTGCCCAACTATGCCACTGTTTTCATTGGGGAGGTGTAAACCAAGTTACTTTCTACGTCTCCCTTGAAGCCGTTGGTTTGGCTGCGGTTTATTGATGCCACATGATGAATACTCACTCCTATTTTTTATCGCCCACTTTAATCCATCCACTCCTCCATCAAGTTCTCTCACAATTATTCTACCACGACGGTTCCTTTTTTAGATGTTTCTTTTTCTTTCACCAACAATAAATTGTCCAATAATCTCTATAAAAAGCCCACCGACTAGCACCAGTATTTATCCTTTTATCAACCACACCATTGCAAGGCCAACATCCCTCTTGATCGGTTAACTCGCATCCATAGAATCTGCACTAATCAATCCGACAAGGACTTCCATGCTAACGCCCTTACCCACTCCCTTAAAGAAAGAGGTTACCCCAAATCTGTCATACGCGCTAGTTCTATAAAACATCTATAAAACATCGTAATTCCCGTTCTAATAACACTTCCAAACCTTCTCCAGCCATGGCAATACCTACGCTAGTTCTTCCCTATGATCGAACCCTCAGTATTAAAAATGTTCTAAGGAAACATAAACATACACTCACATGCCAAAAGTCACGGGATAGCAGTGGACTATTTTTCAAGTGGCAATAGCATCATGTGCAAACAGTATAAATATGCAAATCAGTGTTAGTAGATTTAGTTACACTGTCATGAGTAAGGGGTGATGTGTTCAGTGAGACAATGGCTACACGACGAGAGCTATCAGAGTTCGAACGTGGCTGGTATGTGGGGCACAACGTAAGGGTCATTCAATTTCGGAGGTGGCTCAAGAATTCAACGGTTCACAGTTTCAAGAGTCTACCGAGAGTACTAACTTGACGGCATTACCTCCCACCATGGACAACGCAGTGGACGACCACACCTTCTCAATGAAAGGCACCAACAGCGTAAGGACCAAAAGGCAACTGACACTACGCCAGATGACATCAGATTTTAACCAGGGTGATTTTAGAGCTGTATCGATGCGAACTGTGAACGAAAGCTGGTGTCCATGGGATATGGAAGCAGAAGACCCACGAGGGTGCCCTTACTAACAACAAGACATCGTCAGCAACGTCTCTCCTGCCCCATGAACACATCGACTGGACACTTGACAACTGGAAACGTGTGACCTGCTCTGATGAGTCTCGATCCAGCTGATACGAGCTGATGGTAGGGCTCGAGTGTGGCGGAGACCCCATGAGGCCATGGACCCAAGTTGGCAAGCATGCACTGTGCAAGCCAGTGTTGGCTCCGTAATTGTGTGGGGTGTTTTTTCGTGGCATAGCTTGGGTCCTTTGGTTAAGGTAGTATGTTCACTGACTGGCCAGCGCTATGTCCAGCTGTTGCTGACCATCTGCAGCCCTTCATGGACTTCATACCCTCACAAAGATGGGATTTTCCAGGGCGACAATGCACCATGCCATCAGGCCATGATTGTTCGCGATTGGTTTGAGGAGCATTCGGGGCAATTCTAGCGCATGATATAGCCACCCCGATCACCAGACATGAATCCAATTGAACACATTTGGGATGTGCTCGAGAGGGCCATTCGTCGTTTACGAGCTCCTGCGCCTCAAACAACCGTGCAATTGTGGGATGCTCTCCAGTCAGAATGGTTGGCAATGTCTTCAGATGTCTTCCACCGACTTGTGGCACTGTGGCACACTGTGGCACTTCGCCGAGTTAGAGGAGGTCCCACACATTATTAGGTGCTCATACCACGACTTTTGGCATGTGAGTGTATTATTGACGACTCTCCTCTTCTCCATTCCACTCTACCAGAACCACCAAAAGCCTCTTTTAAACGAACATCTAAGTTTAAAGTTATTCTGGTCCATGCTGCTATTACTAAACCATGCGCATCTACTAAGGGCTGTTCTTGCAATGAAAAACGTGTGGCATTTGGCATTTCCTTAACTCTGCCACCTCCATCTCCAGCAGTGCTTCCTCCTTTACCCTCAAGATTAATTAGAACCTGACCTGCACTTCTCACAACCTAATATATCTCTTACATTGCAAAGTGTGTCAGAAGTAGTATGTCGGAGAATCGGGTAATACAATACGTACCAGACATAAATTCGACATCCTTAGCAATGCTGACACCCCTGTCGACTCTTCACAGGACGTCAGCCTTTATATTCTTCGCAACAACTTCCATAACAAAAAAGAAAGAAAGCAATTCGAGTCTTTTCTTATTTGAAAATTCAATTCCTTAACCCCTAATGGCATTAACTTTAGCAAAGGCAACATTCCTTCATTACCTTTCCCATATTTCCCTCCTACTCCATCTATTCACTAATTTGTCGCAGGCTTTTCTGGGCCCTTGTTATCAGATTTTCCACATTTGTGTCTTTCTCTTCTTTTAAAGTTCAGCTTTCTCAAATATTTCCTCTTTTTTCAATGTTTTTTCTAGATTCTTCCATAATTCTTCCATGTTCATTTTTTATGTTCAGTCATGTATATTTTTGGTTGCAGTCAGACCTGCTTGTGGAAGCGCCGTAGGGGAGTTGCATTTGATCCGGAGCTCTTATATGTGGTTTCGACTGTATAATTCCTAATCTCTTTCACAATTTCTGTCATTTTGATTCTGTATGTGTTATCCTTTCGCAATTCTCTCGCTGCCCTCTTATCACCTCCCATTTGTCCTCTTTCTTGTCCTATCTCAGCACGTCTTCTAATTCATTTCCAGGCTTTTCATTTGTTCCTTTCTGGTGTCCCAGCCAATAGCTTCCTTCTTCCCCCTACGTTGTCCGTATTTAAGTTCGTCTTCTAGTACTCCTTTTATTACCTCAGGATAATTCTCTAATATTCTCCTTGCTTTAGAGAATTATCCTCCCTTCTTTGACAAATCCCTCCCTCCAAAACATCAGCTCTTTATTTTTGATTTATTTATTTTATTTTTTATTAAATTTCTATTATTTATTCTTTGAAAGTTTTTGAATGCGTTTTGTACGGTCACAAATTTTTGATGGTCTTCCAGATCTTGGCAATGATGATGTTACACGTGATATTTTGATTTTTTACGATGGACTGCAGGACTGAAATAGGCAAATCTAATCGTTTAGCTATTTTCTTATAGCCTTCACCTTTGTTGTGAAAATTGATCGCATTTCCCGAGTTTCGTGGGAATGTTCTTTGGTTTTGAGCATTTTCAGCAAAATTGAACGTGTAATATGATTAAAAAGTAATGGACGCGATATACAAATTACTTTTCAAATCACATTTCTAATTTGAATAGTACATTACCATATCATGTGGGGTATGAATACTTTGCCCAAGCTCACGCTCTTATTTATTTTTTTGTAACTGGAAATAATAATATATTGGTACTAAAATATTGCACATTGAGTAATTTGAATGTTGCACCATATAATAAATTCACTTTTGCATGAAAACTCTTATAGAGTGTGAATACTTTTGACCAATGTGTAGATGCTCCTCACACGAGAATGAAAATATAACAAGCATTTCTGTCTTTGCTTTCTGCTTAAAGCATATTAATATACTAACAAGAAAAAATATTTATCAGCATTGAACAATTTATATAGTCTGGCATATAAATTTATCCAAACAAAATCTTCAGACATACAATTAAAGTATCTGGCATACAATCGCAGCCACAAATACCATATCATGTATTTCTATAATAATTTCAGAAATTTTGTCAATTTTTTTCTGCAATAGTAAATGAATTATAAATATAAACAGTTTAATGAAACAGAATTACTGTATGACAATAGCCAATTTGGAATTGCAATTGCTTTAAGCAATGTACTAGACACTTTGTAAAATTCAATTCACTTATCACACTCAAGAACCAGAAGAATCTCACTGTCCTATTCTTGCTTCCTGTTTAACATTCTTTTCTTCCTTTCGTCGAACTACCTTTCTTTTTAAATTTTGTCTGCCGGAGAAGAGCATTTAAAAGTTAAGATTTAGGGACACTTTTGATAAACCTACGCACAGTATAACCAAAGTCAAAACAGCCAATGATTTTAGAACAGTGTTATGTATAATATCGATCACGAAAACTTTCAATATATTATCAAGAACGTTTGGCATAAATATTTCGGTTAAAAAAGTCAAGCTTAAATGGATAAACCAATTAACGTCAACAAATTGAACCACCTGACTTTTCATAAATGAGCATTATCGTTTGATAGGGCCAATTAGGTTAGCGGCAGAGCAACCAATAACACCTGTCTCTATCTTATATACATCAATGCCACCATCTTCTATAAGGAACATCAATAACAAAATTTGAAAGAAGTGATTGGGAAGGTCAAAAGGGGAATATATAAATAGTGTATATCCTTATGCAAAGTGTTACGGCTATCGAGATGCCACCATTACTAGACATTTCAGTAATCAGGCTCGAAGTGCAAACCACCATTCTTCACACAGGGCTCTTGCTCTTACTTCTGCGGTGATGACACATAATAGTACTTCTCATTTTCAATGTTGTGGATGCGGGATCATTTATTTTTCTTATGAGGTGATCACGGCTAATGATTTCTTGTTCATCATAAACTAATTATTTCATATGTGCGCCCCCTACATAACAATGTGAATTGTTATCGTCTGTATAGGCCAGTATAGTGAAAGTTGTGGAACTTTTGATAACTTCGTGGGAAAACATTGACTCATCAGTCTATAGGATGCTTCGCAGAAAAAAAATCATTCTATAAACATATTGGAATTATTAAATACACATAAAACATCAATATATCGATTAACGTTACACTTTGTATAAGAACACACAATTTCCGTAATTAACATTGATGTCGAAACGCTTTTGGATAATCAATATTTATGTCCTTTAGCTATTGACGTACAGTTTTCGTAACGTAACTGTTGACGTGCGGTCTCACAGGCCACGATGGTTAAGTACCCACTGTGATAAAAATTTCGATACAAATTTTATTAATATCAATCGTCAGAATAACCTCTATATATTATTTTATTTATTAAATTGGGATCCAATATTATGAAGGCATAATTGAAAGTAGAAAATTATAATTATTGCCGTTTTAACTACACACTTTTATTTAACTTCACATGTCTGTGTGTTTGTGCGCAAATTCTGTAATCAATATTTTGCCCACTTCCTGACTACTTACAGCTCTGCAACTTTCCCTAACAGCGTCTTATCGATGACGATGCACGTTTCAATCGTTCGTTCCACTAGTCTTTCATTGGGCGAGGTCAAAAATGCAAACACGCAGTTGGGTGGTGAAGCAATGATTATTGCTCGATTGTTAACGTATTGTTGACTATCGTAGCAACAATGATTTGCTTCGCTAACTCAACTCTGTAAGGATTTTTGACCTCGCCCATTTATTCGCAAGTAATTTAATATTTAAATTTAATATTCATAAAGTGCAATCATGACGTAACGACGCCTGTATTGTTTATCGTTAATTGTTGTAATTGTTAATTTTATGATCAATGCTAGCAAAGTTATACATTGTGACGTCTTTGTGGAGAGCATTAAGAGCCAGCGTAATATATTGCAAAAGATTTCCCGACTGAGCTTTATTTTAGTTTTATAGTTTTCATATAAAGCTTAATTTTTTCAAATAGAATAAAACGAATAAAATAAATTTTAAAGCACATTTTTTACCTTAAGTCTCTAAAAATTAAAAAAAAAAAAAAAAATAGCTGGCGGCGCGTTTATTAAATTTTAAATAAATTACTATATAAAAATAAACGCACCACTTTCATTTTTTTAAATTATTTTTTACCGACTTTAAAAGTGAAAGTGCGCTTTAAAAGTTGTATTTTTCATTGTAGTAGCTAACACGATATGGCGACGATGCCATTTAGTCATTTAGGAATCAAATTATAGAAACCATTTCCAAATCAAAAGTGAAATTTTACCTTGTATTTCAATTGAAATGCAGTAAACAGGACGCAAAAGAAAATGCGCAAAAGAAAATGAGGAAAATTTGGTAAATGGGTATTATGGGAGATTCTAAGCAAAAAAGTTCGTATGAACATGGGTCCGAATTTGAACGATAACAAAAAAAAAGCCACCAAAGATCAAGTTATTAACTGGTTCTATAATATCCAGAATTGAATTTAGGGGAATAGCGTACATACAAAATAGTTAAAATTTGATCGAATTCCAAAAAGTAGCTTTTGAGTTGCGCATTTAACATCGTAACACGTGCTAGTTACTCATGTAAGCATGTTACATGAGTAACAAACTACTAGTCGAAATTCAATCAAATCCTAAATAGTTGTATTTACCTTAATTCACTCCAATTTCATCCTAGATTTATAGAACCCGAGCGTATTAACTTGATCCTGATAGCGGCATTTTTATTTGTTCATATTAGTTATCGTTCAAATTCGCACCCATGTTCATATGAACTTTTGCTTAGAATCACTCATACTATTTATCAAACATTCCTTTTCATTACGGGACACCGTGCAAGCGTGCAATCCAGCGATTAAATTTTAAATTATTTAAGTTTAATAAAACTAACCCACTATCAGATACCAGTTTTGTTTTTATGGGATCTGTCATACAGTAAAATCGTAGATACAAAAGCGTAACCACTGGTAAATGAACATAAGGTTTGGAGAATGGCAAAACTGCTAGATCCAAAAAGTCAGGTCTTCCATGAAGAACGCGGATGGTTTCAACTCAGTAACCGAAATAAATTCACTAGCGAGAAAAACACTTAATTCTCCGCTTATTAAAAAATTTTTTAAGTGTACAAATAAATTTAAAATAACAGCAGAGCTGAACAAGACTTTGCCGCCAGTATATTTGCGCTCACTTTCTTCAGAGAAATTTAAAGACCATAAATTATAATAGTGCATTAAAATTGTAACAAGATTTAAGTTTTGTTAAAAAGAAAAATTTCTACTATTCGGCTAAATTTAATTCTAAGATTGCATGATGCAGAAAAATTGTTTTAACGCACGACCAGATTTTTATGAAATCTAAATGAAAATGTAAACTTAACCGTTAAAACAATCACCATTAATGTGGACATGTTAAACTAATATACTTACAAACTAATTTTCAATAAATTGAACACTCAGTTGCATAAAAGTTTTTAATAAAGTTTTTAGAAATATAAGATTTCTTATAAAATATTTTAGAAATAAAATATTTCTTACAAAATCCTCCGTTACAATCATGTAAAATTCATGCATCTTTACAAAAACTCAAAATTGCAGGAGTGGATTGGAGTTATAAAATAAAATTCAAACAATTTTTTTTTTTTTTTTTTTATTAAGAATGTTGTGGATAGTTTATAATTTACACTTGCGAGTTCGTATTAATAGATTAAATATTTTACTTTTATTTTTCTTTTTTTAAAAGAGTGAAGGTGCCTGCTAAGCCAACTTTAAGGCGTTCAATTTTAGTAAGACGCGATGTGGACTTCAACAATGATGGACGGAATCAATAGCTTTTTAACGATGGAAAAATTGTTTACAGCAGAACGCCTCTGCGAAGTATGCGATTTTTTTTCGGAAGTTACATTTTTGTACCATTTTTATCGGTATACCAAACTCAAATGACAAAATCACTTGATAGACCATGGTTACAGCGCAGATGAAATAGATATGGACATGATTAACACGGGCAAGGGGAAGGACATGGGGAAGGGCAAGGTGATGGACATTTAGGTGGACAAGGCGACGGACACTTGGGGACACAGGGACCACACGGTGGGCAAGGGCCGCAAGGACCGCACGGCGGACAAGGACCGCACGGAAAGCAAGGACCACAAGGACCACACGGACCACACGGAGGGCAAGGACCACAAGGACCACACGGACCACAAGGACCACACGGAGGGCAAGGACCACAAGGTCCACACGGAGGGCAAGGTTTAGGACAAGGACCACACGGTGGACAAGGTTTAGGACAAGGACCACACGGTGGACAAGGTCCACACGGACCACACGGTGGACAAGGTCCACACGGCGGACAAGGTCCACACGGACCACATGGTGGACAAGGTTTAGGGCAAGGAAGACATGGTATCAAACAAGGGCCACATGGCAAACAAGGACCACATGGGAGGCAAGGAGCACAAGGACCACAAGGACCACAAGGAAAGCATGGCTTGGGGCATGGACCACAAGGACCACATGGCGGGCATGGTTTAGGACAAGGACCACACGGCGGACACGGTCCACAAGGACCAAATGGTGGGCATGGTCCACAAGGACCACATGGTGGGCACGGCCTAGGGCAAGGACCACATGGTCCACAAGGTCCACAAGGCCCACATGGAGGACATGGTCTAGGGCCACAAGGACCACAAGGGCCACATGGAGGACATGGTCTAGGGCCACAAGGACCACAAGGGCCACATGGAGGACATGGTCTAGGGCCACAAGGACCACATGGAGGACATGGACCACAAGGACCACAAGGGCCACAAGGCCCACATGGCCCACATGGCGGGCATGGTCTAGGACCACAAGGCCCACATGGACCATAAGGCCCACAGGGTCCACAAGGCCCAAGCGGACAACAAGGATGATTACTTGGAGGACATGGACCACACGGGTTAGGGCATGGCCTTGGGCAAGGATTAGGGCATGGTATTGGACAGTCAGGAGGTCCTGGACAGATTGTTGGACAAGTAATATCAGGCTTTTCACATAAACTACCGCATGGGTCTGGACCACAAGGTGTTGGATTTGGGCATGGTGGAACACACCGAGGAGGACAAGGTAATGCATTAGGACATGGTTTTGGAGCAGGTTTGGGGAAATCTGATCCAATCTTTTTGCTGTGGCATTGTTGTTTTTGTTCTATATAGTAGTATCCACAAGGAATGCAATCGGGTCTGCATAATTCCTTGTCGACAGCGAAACCTGGACCACAATATGGACCACATCCGCGCGTTTCTCGCTTATTACATTGTCCCTCATCTTCCTTATAGTCGAATACTTCGGGTAGTTCTTCAGGACACGGTGGTTTATCTGGAGTATAATTATCAGATTCATTCGGTCTCATTTCGCTCTCAGGTAATCTGAAAGCTCTCATGCCTTGCACCTGTGGCAAGAGGCATGGTTCGCAAGCTTTGATTTTCCTTTCATACTGAGCTACTTCATGTTCATCCAAGAGGGCATCTTCGCCACAAGTTGTGACTTTACTTGTCTTATGCCACTCTCTCTCTCCTAGATTATTTCCATATTGAACACAGTGAGGTTCAACAGGAGGTGGAACACAAGGCAAACAAGGCGGACAAGCGCGTGGAATAGGCGCACAACAGTCTTCTGGATCATTACTGCAACAGTCGGGAGGTGGTAAAACTGGACATGGTTTCGAGGTATCGCACCTGCTTTTATAATCTCCTTCCTTGTGATGATATTCGTGAAACTCTTCTTCTCGCAAATGAAACCCAGGTGGAACACAGCAAGCGTTGCTGCGAAAAAATGGATCGTCAAAATTAAATCTCCACTTGATGTCGCCGTTTTTGTTATCAATGTCATCCTGCATCCTGAAGATTGGCGGAGCTATAGCACCGACAAATGCAAACCCAGCAGGACAGTTCTCTCTCCTGTATCCATGGCGTTCATCTTCACGATAGTGCGAATTATTTTTCGCGCATTCTACCAGTTGCTTAAAATCATCACTTTCGGTCTGGAAACGCCAATTAACGTTTGGTACGTTTTTAGCAATGGTACGTTCCTCCCAGATATCAGAATCTATGATACTCATGGTTGCAGAAAGGCTTCAAAAACGTTATAGCTGAAATAAGAGGAAAAAACCATTAAAGATTTTCAGTGTTTCTAGGTAAATGTCAACTGCCTTCATGGTAGCTTTCGCCAGATTTCTAAGCATCCAATAATATGGAAGAAGATTTTAATAGCAGCCCTTCAGCGCGTTTGTAGAGTAAACTTGAAAACTAGAAGATCAGCTCTTTGGATATCTGATCAATTTAACAGACTTCATAAATTTTAATATAGATTAAAATCATTTAGCAAGGACATGCAGCAATACATTTAAACTATAGGACTGTTAGCCTTGAAGTTTAAATAGTAAAACATTAATGAAAATGCTTTAGTTACAAAGCAAAGTCCAATCGTTGCGGGATTCAGTTCGCTTGTAAAAAGTTCCAATACAGGGATGAGAATTAAAACAATTCATACAAATCAATTTCAGTCAGTATCTTTAGCCATTTAACAGTTTTCCATTAAAAATGCCAAATTACATAAAGACAAGTTTCACGTTTAAGTATATACTCGCGTCCATCAATTTAATCCAAATAAAACAATACAACAATCTGAAGCAAATGCTAATCATTGCTAATAGCCGGATACACTAAAATATTGAGGACTTGCAATTTAAATTCGTACCCAAGAAATTATTAGAAGTTCAAAGTCATTAAAAAAATTCAAATTAAAAATAAATTAACTTGATAAATAACTATCCGACAATTACGTTTATTAAAATAAAGCTCAGACTAATCTAAAAGAATTAATACTTCCTTGACGTTATACTTAGTAACCGAGAATTAAGAGCAAATTTTCTACACATTTTATAATTCAAATTTCACATGGTATAAATAAACTTAAACCACTTAAATGCATTTAGGAATAATCCTAAAATTAATCCATCTGGAGATTAAAGTATCTCAAATTAACTGGAACAAAATCAGACAATCTTATACACTGGAACAAACCATATATGAATGGAATACAATGGCTAATCGCGATTAATGAACAGCAAATTAACCCTTTTGCCTTTCGGCAAGTAGTAAACTGAACACTTGCAGGTCGCAGAATCTCAAGCAATGCGCCGAGCTATTTTAATAGCTTGCGGAAAGACTAGATCTTGCAGCCTCTATTTTACCATTCTTAACTTTTAATCCCGTCTTGTTAAAAATCGCGCGCAAAAAAAAAGTTTTAGGTGGCTTTGCGTTCCACAAATTAGACGGTACTAGCCGCTTGACATTACGTGGAATGACTATCAAACTTTGATAAACAAGTTTGAAAACTGTCCACCGATTTAGTTTCACCAAAGCCAACGACACATTGTAATTAGTGAAAATCCTTAGTGAACTAAAAAGTTTCATATCCGGGAAGGGGAAAAAGCTGCGCCCCTTTGATCCATCCCAACAATCCCTATATTTGTAAAAGGGTTTTGAAGAAATAATTGCCCTGTCCTATGCATTGCATGCGATAATCGCTTGGGTTTTCGTATACTTCAGGTGATGGGAAATCCATACCATTAATAGAACGTAAACGCCGTTCGAATAAGGGTTAAATGACCTTGCCTTATCGCCTATTAAAATTTTAAGAGCCTGTTAAAACAAATTAATAGCCCCGTCTATGCTCGCATTCCTACCATTCCAGCAGTTACATAAAAATAAAATAAAAAATTACCTTAAGAGTGGATTGACAGACTAAAGTCCTTGGAGTGTGGAAAAAGGCGTGGAAAATAGCGTCGAGAATGACGTGGAAAATGTAGTGGGAAAATGACGTTGAAAAATTGGAAAATGGTGCGGAACTTGGCTTAAAACTTGGACGTTAAAAATTTTGATGGCACCTTCAAATTTTACTTATTTTTTTTTTCTGTTAGAGTCAATAGAGCATAGTAGACTTAAGAATTTAGATAGAAAATTCCCCTAGGGAGAGGGATTTCCTATTAGGATGGGAAGAACTGGACGATGTCCTTCCTCTGAGCCGAACGGAGGAAATGTGAAGTCGTTAGAAATTCCATTGCCTTCGTTGGTTTCGGCGATGCGCCTCTCGAGACGACAACATTGTTGTCTTCAATGGAGAAGCACGTTTCTGCGATCACCCATCACGAGGGAAAAAAATGTATATAAAATAGCACTTATTGTTGGAAAAGAATTAACCGTAAAATAATGGGAAAAAAAAACATTTTTTGGAAGTAATATTAAATTTATTAAACCGTAGTTGCTCTTAACAATGTAGATTGCTTAAATTTTTAAATTGATTTTTTTTGAAATGTTAATAAAATTGTGCACAAATTTGAAAGGAAAAATCATAGTTGTTGGATTAATATTTTTTAATTTTTGTAATGCGCCTAGACGAATTTCAAAATTTAATTAGCTAAGGCGTAAAATGTTATATCTTGATTATATCCAAATAAATAACGGGCTATTGTTACATGCGTTTTGATTATTTATTTATTAATTTCTCAATATATTAATTAATTTATTTATTTAAAAGGAATACATTAGGGATATTCAAGCGCAAGAACTGAACAATGAGTTCACAACAATGAAAGGGGCTTATTCAAACAAAATCAGTAAGTGATAAGACTGTTAACTTAGAGATATACAAAGTTGACTATAATGTTCGAAATAGTAGATGACGACTAAATGAACGATTATGGAATGTTGGGCAAGCCAGTCGGCAGCATTTATAGTTTCCAAGTTTGGTGTATAAAGAAAATCTGAATTTTAATTTAATCAAGAAATTAAAATGTAAAGTATTTATAAAAAATGCGAAATTGTATCCTAAATACTGATGAATTTTTATATTTGTGTCCCACAGGTGATTTTTGAAGGAACACGAAATGTAAAGTTACTATAGAAAAATTACTATAGCATTTCGAACAGTAATGAAATTACTACAATATTTCGAATAATAATGAATTCCTTAGTAATAACATTACATTAGTAGTAACCACAAAAAAACATTATATCGAGAGAAATGCAAAACGTCTAAAGGTAGGTCTTTTTTGACCAGATCATCTTTCTTAAACTGATGAAACCCTATTTTTTTTTTCCTTTCGAATTAACTTTAGTAAAGTTTCCCCTTTCAAAAAAAATCAAATTTTAATCTTAAAAAACTGAACAGGCGTAGACCTTCAATATATATTATTTAATCAAAAATAACTAATATTGTGAAAATTCTTGATAATGAAATTAAAAAAAAAAACAGTCTTTTCTAAATTTTATTATAATAAGCATGTTAGCGTTCGATTTTTTTATGAGGATGTATCGGGTGAGCTGTCGGCGAATGGAACGTGTATAAGTCTGAATAAGCGCCATGTTTCAGTCTTAAAAACCTAGGTGCTGCTCAAGAAATATAAGAAATAATTGGTGCTGTGGAGATGAAATTTTAAGAGATGTGTCTGGTTCACGTAGACGGATTGGGTTCCAAATGAAAACCTAAGTAAAATGTCTGTCGAGTAAAGAGCTAAGTAATGGGTGTAATCATTAACTCTGCTTTGGGATGGTTTAGGCTTATGGAACGTATGACCGATATGCGGCTGTTTAAACGATTGTATGCAGACCTTGTGTATGTTATTGTGGGAGAGTGTTGTAAGATCAAGTAGAAGAATAACATGAAGTCGTGCGGTTTTTAATTTTGAAGAAAGGGCGAGCCTATATGTAGAGAAAGGGATATATGGCGTCGTTAGAATGGGATGATTTAAGCGTAAGTTTTTTTCTAAGTGTTGCCTAACCTCCCAGGAGGAGTAAAGCATGATGTTGTTTTAAGTTCCCGAACAAAAAAAAAAATAGAAAGTGAAAAAACGGCGAATGGAGCAATCCTTCCCTTCTCTTTTTTCTCTTCTCCTGACACTTATTGTTTAATTCTTCAAGAACACGAAGGGTATAATCTACTCGTCCGTTTATCCCCTCCTGCGTTTGTCCTCACTTACTGAAGCTATTACCTCATGATATGCGTTTCTGTGATGATACGAAAGTAACCGACTTTAATAATTTTTACAAGGCGAATCCGTTCATGAAGCCTCCAAAGTCAACATACTCTCCCCTACCAGGAGAAAAAACGAAAAGAAGACAGAGGAAACAAAAAAACCCTTGACTAGAGAAAAAGGTTCGAAATTCACCAGAGCATAGAACAACAAAATGTTTTATTAGGTTTGTATTCTTAATATTGTGATTAAATGGTGAACATTAGAAAAACGGGTACCGTTCTCTCTTTATACCTGCCTCTTACAGGCAAGAATCCGAATTTATGCGACGAGTAACATTTGAGGTGGATTGGGTCATCTTTGCCATCATATCAAATCCGCATAATCAAATATCCTTATTTTTAAGGAGATAGGGGGAGACATTTATAATAAATTTTGCATATAGCGACCTATTTCAAATTCTTGCTAAATGATTACATAGTATATCATTAAGCGAAAATAACAATCTACCTGGATAATATTTGTTCGGAGTTAACTAATTTTAAGGAAATTTATAATTATGTGGCTTTGCTTACAAATCCGTAAAATTTTTAGTTGCAAGATTTTGACTAAACTTTAGTTATATATTCAATCTCTAATTTAAAAGCGAAAAAGTAATTAGAAGTCGAATTGGTAAGGGTACCCGGAAATGCTTGGAAAGATTTAAAATCCTGACTTAAATACAAAAATAAATAAATATTTTTGGAGAAATGCAAAATTAACCAAATGTTTAGAGGTAAGAAAAATATTAGCCGAAAGTGTGTATTTTTCAGATTTATTTCTACTACTAAAATAGAATCCAGTAGAATGTTGAAGTTATTTTTTTAATATGGCTAAGAATTTTTTAACGTGCCAGTAATTAGTGGATTATTTCAAAGCTTTATTATGATGTCTTAAGAGTTTTATTAAAGTTGTGCCTGAATACAGTCTAGCTAATGATACCATAATCAAATTAAACAACTTAAATCAATCGGCAGAGAATTAGGAGGAATCGCCGTAATGGCGGACGACGGTTAGTGCCGGACAGGCTCATATTTCCGTAGTCTTCCAACGTATTTCGCTACCTACGGCTTTTTTGTAAAGAAAATAGAATTGTGCGTGTAATTTTTATTTTGCCTTTGAATTGAAACAAAGTTTTTCAATTGTTAAGGTAATTCCGATTCTTCCTTATTTTTAGGGATATAATATATATCTCATTTATTTCCTAAACACGTAGTGAAAATTTTGCTGGGCAGGGCGTGAGTATTTGGGGATGTAGAAATGCGCGATGTAGACACAGAATTACAAGCCTAGTTTTTCTTGCCGCAATTTTCTTAAACCATGCACGCGGTTAGTTAATGCTTTACTTTCTACCTTTCATAATTGGCTTGCCTACTTTTTTTTCTGATTTGCATTATTTCTTGAAGTAGAGGCCTAATTGTTTTAATACCACCTACAACTAAAAATTAATAACTACAGTTACCTACTCAGAGGCGAAACGTACGAGGAACCATTTACCGAGATTTAATTTTCACAGTGTAAAATCATTGGTGCCATGGAGCTTGCTCGACAGAGGATACATCGAATATCTACACATGGGATTTTTATAATTTTATAATAGGTCCTCTCATTTTCAGGCGCTGTCTGCTTTTCCCGACACAGAAGTTGCCATTTTGTATGCCGTTTACCATTGAAAAGCGCAAAGAGAGATATCACATTATCCAGTAAGTACTTGATAATTAAACGTTGAGGACTATTTAATAACTAAATATAAGTAATATAATTTAATTCACCTTTATAGATTCAAAACACCCCAAAAACAAAAATGAGATTACAATGAGAGATGTGAAACTGTTTGAACTGCGTAAAGTTGTTTATCAAAAATACCTATATAGAAAATTTTTAATCAAACATAGTCTCTAAGAGAACTGTAGTAAATCCATATAAAAATATATTAGGATTTGATATAGAGCAGGATGGGGACGAGTGCTACAAAGGCATTAATTGGAAAACATACTGCAAATTTTAGTTTCATTTTCAGTCAAAACATAGCAATAGGTACCTTCATTATGCCTGGTTATTTGAAATCGGAAGAAGATATTAGTTTGAAGTTCTCAAAGTAAGTTTCCATTTTCTAATTCAAACAGTTTTTCCATATTGAAGGATTGCTTGAAGAGTGTGCATTTTTTGAAGAGTAACTATTTATTTTAAGATTTACTCAAACTGCACTGCTCTTTATGGAAGGCTTTGGTTAGGGTTAAACATTTAAGCAATAATATATGTTGGGAGACAAATGGGACTTGGGGTTAGGGGACTCGGGTAACATGGAGCTTGAGAAACACAGGTAACATTCCTGAAAAAGAAAGTTGATAGTTGGAAAATCTACAAAATCAGTATTCTGAAGTTACCATTTCCTGTTAACAGTAGACGACCAGAATGGGCCATGAGTTTGCTAAGATTTTAAATACACATGACAAAATATAATAAGTAATTTTATTTATGTGGCTGAAGTGCATCAACTATCAAAGACTCAATGTAATTTTGCATTTATATGTGGGAACGAATGTGATAAACAACATTGCTTAATCAAATGTACATACTTCCTGTTATATATTTTAGCATACAGTCTTTTTTTCTGTAGAATACTAAAGAGTAACATTAATTCATGTGGGTAAGAATTCCTGAAATGGGCCCCTCAAAAACAAATTTGTCGTGAAATTTAAAACTTTTATCATAATTTGATAGTACCTAATGGAGTATTAAAATTGCCAAAATATTTTTGAAAAATTTCCATTAGTTAAAAAGTTGTAAACAAATGCATTTTGTTTTTGTACTTTTTGTTTAAAAAGTCATATCTCAAGCTAATTTTTTCAAATCTTTGAAATTTTAAAGATAACAAGTAAAATGTATATATTTCATAATGTATATATTTCATAACAAAACATAAAAGAGTGAGAAAAAAGTTTTTTGTGTATAAAAAAAAAAAAAAAAGAATTTTTTCAATGTTCTCAAACGATTTCAACAATTTTGAAAAAACACATTGAATCTGTATTTATTAACGATTTAGAATTTGAAAAAAAAATTTGGTGATCTCTGTTTTTACGCGAATGCCATCAATTTTTGTCAAACAATTCAATCGTACCATTGGCTGCTAAGCAAGTAACTATTCATCAGTCAATATTGACGACAATAGCGAACTTCCCTGTAAAGCCTTCATTTGAAGTCTTCAGTTTATGTACTGTATTATCTTCTGAATTGATATCGACTGAAAACATTAAAAAAATATTCTTTTTTTTTTTTTTTTTTTTTTTACTAAAAATGTGATTATTTTACACAAAAAAATTTTTCTCATTTTTTTTTTATGTTTTGTTATGAAATACATACGTTTTACTTGTTATCTTTAAAATGTCAAAGAGATTTGAAACAATTAGCTTGAAATATGACTTTTTAAACAAAAAGTACCAAAAAAAATGTATTTGTTTACAACTTTTTAACAAATGGAAATTTTTCAAATTTTGGAAATTTGAAATGAAACTTGAAAGTTATTCAAGCATATCTCAATAACAAATGGAAAAGGCAAGGAAAAATTCCG